>BCLH01001070.1:35670-55896 GCA_001602315.1 Zoysia pacifica | reverse complement strand
TATATGAAAGGACATGCATACAATGAGAGTGATGTTCTTTTATATTTTTATAATTAAAACTCTTTTAGTAACAATACATATATTTGGAAAGCAAGTAATTGAATATGATTATAGACTTTTTTTAATATGGTTCTTGAAGACATAAAACTAATTTTAAAGCTTTCATAATATAAAGGAAATTATTTTGAAATTTTCCAAAATTTTACAGAATTTATTGAAAATAAATAGATTTATAATGATTTAAATACAAAGAATAAATTATTTATAAAAATTATTTTTACTGAAATAAATTATAATATTTTGTCAAACCAGTAAATGTTAAATAAACAAACAGAAGGTAAATTTTATAATATTTTTATATACTGATAAAGAATAGCAATGCATTTTTCTTGTTTATTGAATGTTTTGATTAAATTAAATTATTTTAATGCATAAAATAGAAATTAGTCAGCTCCAGAATGTAGTTCTAGTTGAGAGGATTCTAACAAAATTTATTTCATAGTTTTTCGAGGTAAAATGAATTTACTACGATTTTTACAATTTTAGACAATTAAATAAATATTTTCGCAAATATTATTTCAGCCTCTGGAAATGTGGCCACACCGTGGGTCACACGGTTGCCACAAAAGATCCCGTGTAGCCACACGAGATCTGGGTGGAGCTCCAGCCTGCCGGCAATGGCGCCGGTGGCCGGCGCGCGGCGCCGACCTCGTCGGAATGGCGTTCAAGCGAGCAAGGCTCGCCGAAACTTGCACCAAAAATAATCGGCGTGCTCTGGTTATGTGCCTGGGGTGGTCGCCACGGTGAGAGACTCACCGGAACAGTGCTGATGGAGAGCGGCCACAGTAAAATGAGGTTCGGCGAGGCTCAGACTTCGGCTCAGTTGACGAAACTCTTCGCAACTTGTTCTATAGGTTCCCTAAGGCTTGAGAATGACCGGCACGTCTGTTGCTGGTCCTGAAAATGATCGGAAAAGGGTTGACGTCGGCGAGGGGACCCAATTTGATGAACGGCGAGGGTGAGCATCCGATTTCCTGCACCACGATGAGGAATTCGACCAAATGATAAGTTCACGAGGTGCTCCAGTGGGAGTGAAAATCAGCACCCTGCGTAAACAGAGGAGGGCTCACCCGCGACCTGATAAAATGGTTGAGGCAGCAGTGGCTCTGCAAATCCGCTTCTTGAGGATCTTTCAAACTGAAACAACTTCCTTAAGAATAGGCGCCGCAGGATTGGAAGACTCTTCCCTGTAGGCTGGCTGTGTGAGCGAGAGAGAGTGGCCGAGAGGATGAAAGAGCTAAGTCAACCGGGGCAGTAAGATGGTTTTTATCCTCACGTGAAGGCGGTGCTCTGGTCAAACAGGCAGGCAGCCATCTAGCTGCGTGGCTTTCATGCAAGCTGGGCAGCCCTGCTGTGGTGTCTTCCAGGCGAAGTAACCAGCAGCTGGATAACGATCAGGGCGTGGTCTCACTGTCATGCGGGTCTGATTGATTTTCCAATTCCTCCGCTCCGCTTCTATATTCATTGCTTGGTTTCCAAAATTCGAAAATTGAATTTTTCTGAGCTCAAATGTTTCTGAAAATTTGCAGGGAAATCAAACATTTTATAAGGAACAATTTTTTCATTTTTGGGCCATGTTCAAATTCCAATTCAAAAATTTGTTATAAATTCAGAAAGATATTTAAACAATTGAAACAAATGTTTATTTGGCCCCCTTTAAACTTTTATATAAAGTATTACAAAATTTTCTAAAATTCTGGTCTTTACAAAACCTTGCAGTTGAGATTTTATTCGCAACATTTCTTTGAAAATTTGAAACTTGCATTTTCGAAGTTTGAATTTAATTTGAGATTTAAACTGAAAACTCATTTTGATTTTCTTTTGAGCTCGGTTTTCTGAAGTCCGAATTAACAACTTGCTGCTTTATTCAAAATGCGAAGTGTTACATGTGCAGGGCTGAAAGTGCATATTTACCCATGACGGTTGCAGCGCGGCTCGTTCGTTGACTTCTGACTGCATGACCAGCAACAACTTACACAACACGAAGTCCTCCGTCAAGCCTGTCACTCACGAGCTTGCGCATAGGGCATCCGAACAAAAAAAAAGCACGCTGGTTGAAGTCCTCACCACGGCCCGGGAACATGCAAATTGGGAGGACGTGGAGAGCTGTCAACAAAATTGATGGAAAGCAGCTAGCGCAGCTAGCAGATCGATGCAGCGATCCAACCATGCATATGATCAGTTACTCACAGAAGCACAAAATTAACAATGGCTAAAAGCCAGTCAGTCAATGCAAGACTGCCCAACTCGCCTACAAACTGACACTAGAGTACATATGGAGCTCCATGCAACGAAGTTGTAGAGCTTCTTTAAAAAAAAAAATTGTAGAGCTTACATCAACGTCCAGTGAGTTAGAACTGAAACATCTCTGCAAGTTGGCTGCTGCATACGTTAGCCGGTGCAGATGCATGCTGATGGATGAACTTTGTTCAAACTGAACACAAAAGATTCTCCAGGGGATGCGTAGCGTATAGAGATGGGTGAAACACCCTAGCTTATAGGTACTCCTCCGTTACGTTGCATTAAGTTTTACTATCAACTTTGACTATTCGTTTTATTAAAAAAATTTCAAATATATAAAATTTTAAGTTGTGATTCAAATAACTCTAATGATAAATTAAATTATATTAAAATATTTTAAATAAAACAAATAATTAAAATTGAATTTAAAAATCAACGATGATATCAATTAAAAAACAGAGAAAGTATGTCTGAGTCACCGGCTCGCTGAAACCAGACCAAAGTGAGCGATCATTAGAAGCTGAGCTCTCGGTAGTAGGTGGGCTATAGAAATGTCTCGCTCTAGCTTACGATCGTTCTACGTTTCAAGCCATGCGTGAGCTGGCTGTAAAAGGGATCGATCGTGAATACCAGCGGTGCAAAGGTTCTTTGAAAAGTTGGTTTGTGCAAATTTTCAGCTCTAGAATAAAGAACTGTAGTCTCTCGAGCTGATGAATAAGTTCTTCCAGAAAAAACTTGAACCGGCCCAATGGCAGCTGATATTTATAGTACTGTTGGCTGATGAGAGTCATAACGTAATACTCATTTCGATAGAAACAGTGGCATGTGCTCGATCTATTTTTTAATTATTATTGTTAGGATAGGAATTTTAGTTCAAAAGTAATGAATTAGAATTGTTGTCCTAACGAGTACAAATTTACGTAACCACCATAATATTTGTGGAGAAAGTGTGTGAAGACGGAGATTCCCTCATCCTGATTTCGAATATAGAAATCCAGTCGTAGAAAAATATGTAATAAACCATCAACAGTCAATAACAACAAGCTGGCGAATTGGTTAAAAATTCACAAGTTCAATAGCTAGAGACGTAAGCATGCATCGTCAAGTCTAGGTAGTAGTAGTTGGGAAGGGTAGTTGTTTAGAATCTCCCGTCAGAACAATCTTAATGTGCGATCATCCCGTGGAAAAACTGCTGCACGGTTCTAGCTTTTCAGGCCACAATAATCTGGAGAATATTCAGAAAAAATGTCCAAGTAGACGCCGGCCGGCCGGCCGGCCGGGGTACTTCAGCCTAAGCGTCAATTGACTTGGGAAGCAGTCGACTGGGCATTCTTTTGCTTGCATATGTTGCCTTCTGAATAATTCGTTAAATGAATAACTCGTGTGTCAACGTATGGAACTATGGCCTATGCTTGATGGCGTCAGCTTCAGATTGCCAGATTGGTGTATAAAAGGCATTTGGGTTTCATTTGCCATCATTGTAAGGTCGAGTAGTCATTGCTAGTTTTTCATGTCTTAAGCCTCAAAGTGAGTCCAGACAAACTGCTGAATTCTTGGCTTTTTGATGCGGCCGTGCGAAATGCAATTGAGTAGCATGCCTCGTTCTTGGCAAATCCTAGTGTTTTGTTTGCTTTGTACTGCAACTCTTGTTCAAGCTGCTACTGTGGAGCACACGTTCAATGTAATCTATCTCTTTCCCCATCATTTCGAGCATGCGTGTGTTTGTTCAATGTGTCAATATCATTATCATTCAGATGTATGGGTATATTATATATCCTCAAAATTTTCAGGTCGGGACACTCTCTATACCACGTATATGCCAGCCGGGGAACATAACCGTCACCGCCGTGAATGGAAGAGTGCCCGGTCCTGTGATCGAAGCAAGGGAAGGCGACACCGTGGTGATCCACGTCCTGAATGGCTCTCCATACAACGTGACAATCCACTGGTACGCTAAGCACGAGCCACCTTGTTGCATACGGCAACACAAGTGCACAAACTGTTGCCACGAAAACGATCGCGACCAAGCCTCACCGTGGAATTGCATGCAGGCACGGCGTGTTCCAGCGGCGCACGCCGTGGGCGGACGGCCCGTCCATGGTGACGCAGTGCCCGATCCGCCCGGGCGGCAGGTACACGTACAGGTTCGCCGTGCGCGGGCAGGAGGGCACGCTGTGGTGGCACGCGCACAGCTCCTTCATGCGCGCGACGGTCTATGGCGCGCTCGTCATCCGGCCGCGGAGGGGCGCGTACCCGTTCCCCAGGCCCGACGGGGAGAGGACCGTCTTGCTGGGCGAGTGGTGGAACGCGGACGCCGTCCTGCTGGAGCGCCAGGCCTTCCTGACCGGCACTACCATTGCACCGGCCGACGTGTACACCATCAACGGAAAACCGGGGGATTTCTACGACTGTCAGAAAACGAGCAACAGTACGGAAAGGCCGAGTTTGATCAATGATATATTTGCAATTAATTTGTTAGCAACTCATATATGTTCATGATCAAGCACGTTCGTCAGTTCAAAGTTGCATGCAGTTTTTAATTACGTACGTGATGTGTCACTCTATCGGCTGCAGGAATCGCCAGGTTCGAGCTGCACCGCCACTCGACCTACCTGCTGCGCATCATCAACGCGGCGCTCAACACGCAGTTCTTCTTCAAGGTGGCAGGCCACAAGTTCACCGTCGTGGCGGCGGACGCGAGCTACACCACGCCGTACAACACGGACGTGATCGTCATCGCGCCCGGGCAGACGGTCGACGCGCTCATGACGGCGGACGCGTCCCCCGGCTGCTACTACATGGCGATCTCCTCGTACCAGAGCGCGATCCCGCTGCGCCCGGGTAGTTTCAACGCCAACATCACCACGGCCGTCGTGGAGTACGTCGGAGCGGCGGCGAGACACCACCAGCAGGGGGCGGCTGCGGCGCTGCCCGCCATGCCTGAACTGACAGACACGCCCACGGCTAGCCGGTTTTACAACGGCTTGACGGCGCTCGTCCGTCGAGGCATGCCTACCGTGCCCCTCGACGTCGACGTCCGCATGTTCGTGACCGTCGGGCTGGGCTTCTCCTCCTGCGCGGCGGCGCAGACGGCGTGCAACAGGAGCGCCCCCGTGGTTGCGGCCAGCATGAATAACCAATCGTTCGCGCTCCCAACCACCATCTCCTTGCTGGACGCGCGGTACCGGGACACTCGAGCCGGCGTGTACACCAGGGACTTCCCCGACCGGCCGCCCGTGGAGTTCGACTACGCGAACGTGACGGAGGGGCTGTTGGGCGGCACCGCCGCCGCGCTGTCGGCCACGGGGAGCCCGTCGACGAAGGTGAAGACGGTCAGGTACAACGCGACGGTGGAGATGGTGCTGCAGAACACGGCGTTGGTGGGGCGCGAGAGCCACCCGATGCACCTGCACGGGTTCAACTTCTTCGTGCTGGCGCAGGGGTTCGGCAACTATGACGGCGCTGCGGCCGCGGAGCGGTTCAACCTCGTCAACCCGCAGGAGCGGAACACCGTCGCCGTGCCGACCGGAGGATGGGCCGTCATCCGCTTCGTCGCCGACAACCCAGGTAAATCTATCTAGAACGATCGCTTTTCAAACATGAGTTTTAAGCTTGGATTACGACGGCGTTGCAATAGTGGTCGTAAAACGATTCGATTCGACAGTGGTTGAAAAGTCGTGAAGAGGTCGTGCAAACCTCACGGTGCGATTGAGATTTTTATCAATTCAAAGTGCCTATGTATTTTTAAACTAAAATTTCTCGCCAAAAAAAACTAAAAATGTTGTGAAATAAGAAGATGCACGCATAAAATCCATAAAGAGAAAATAGAAAAGGTAAAGGCAAGTGTTAGATTTTGGGCTAGGATAGGTATTCTTGTCCAGCCCACTAACGGAAAGAACAGAATCTGGCCCTAAAGCTAAGCTATCCTGGCCCACGTACACCTTTCTTTTAGTACTCTTTTGAACGACTAGCTGGCCCACTGATGCTGTCGACAACACGTAATCACCCACACGTCCGAGTAGTCTACAGCTCAACAGCTGGTGCATACCCTTCTTTCAACCTGTCACGAATTTTCTTTTCTGAAGAAGCTTATCGTGATATGGTTTTGGACTTTGATGTAATAAGAAATCCATGCTTGTTGACAAACTAAGAAGAGACTTGGTGGTATACACGTGTAGGCATCTGGTTCATGCACTGCCACATCGACGACCACCTTTCCATCGGCCTGGCGATGGCGTTCGATGTGGAGGACGGCCCGACCCCAGACACGGCGCTGCCGCCGCCGCCTCGGGACCTCCCGAAGTGCTAGGTGGTGTTTCGGCTTGGCGGCCACGGATGGACCACGGATCCCACCACCGAAAAAGAATTATCTGACGAAACGAGCGAAGGAGAAGGCAAACTGTATACTTTGATTATTCCTTTTTTTTTAATGAATGATGATTCGATTTTTCGGTTGACTATATGGTGATGAAGTGTAACAGAACCTAATGCTATTCCATATATATATATAAATTGTTGCTTCCTAATCCTTTTTCCTTCTTGACGTATTTAAATCCAATGCTTTTGGTCCTACATTCGTGTGGTTCTGAGAATGGTTTCAGTCGGGAAAGAGGATCATGTTTATCTGCTCGCGAATTGCGAACTGTAGTCCGTACTAATTCGGATCGTTTCCATACTGTCTCCGTCTCTGAATTGGATTTGTGGGGACAATCCCTTGGGGAAGACTCCAGCGAGTGATTTAGTAGTAGCTGAAAACCTGAGAACGCACACGCCGGGACCATTTCTGAAAGGACCAGAGAGCTTGAATTGCTGATAAACATAAGAAGATCGCCCATGCCGGCAGGAACGCCGCCAGGTCGCCAGCGCGCATACATGTGTCATGTCCGATGAGCCCTGCGTGCCGCTCTCTCGTTCTTGTGCTGCAGGCAGAGGGAGAAGCAGAGCCGTTGCTGGTGCTGACCCCGTCACCCCCGCGGGCAGTGTAGCCCCCGGTTAGGTTGACGAGAGGATGCCCGCGTCCCAACGGTCCATTCCCATCTTTTAAACGCTTTTATAGCTAGAGCTGGCACTCTCTGGATGTTCCCGGACGTACGCGTATTCGTTCCGTCTCTCGGCAGGTCACCATGTCTTACATGAATTCGTTCAATTTTTGTCTGGAAGGGAATAGTAGTAGTACATGAATTCATTCTGGCCCGTATGTATAGACATCAAGGCGTTATCCCGTCAAGATAGACTTCCGTGATCAACTGCCACACGATTTTTTTTTATAAGGTCTTTTCTTCCCTTCTTCTGATGTACAGTAATGTGATACAGAACTAAGCCAGCATTTGTTTGGTACCGTCACCTGATGTATGATCGTGTACGACCGTGTTTAACTTTGGGTTTGGAAAAAAGTTTCGGCAGAACTCTACTCCTACGAAAGATTGATTCTTTGCTTCTGAAGAAGCCTGACAACAAGCATGCTTTCTTTTGGCCTGCTCTCTACAGTCCATATATTCCTAGAGTTGAGCACAAGCAGAGTGTGCACTGACAGCGCGTCGATGCCAATAATCACCGAATTCAACCCCGCGAGACCGTCCCGTTTTGATTGCTTCATTTTTGGGAGCAGATTGGTGTCTGGTAGTATAGCTCACTCAGCTCCGCGTCGTTTCAGAGTTTCAAGGCGATGACGTGCTCTGAGAGCTTAGTAGACCTGTTAATGAAGCCTACCTGGCTCAAGCTCGTCTCTGCTGAGAGCGGCTTTTCTTGACCGGGGGAAAGGCAGGCCACGGAGAGGCATGTGGTTGGTTATTCCTGAAATCATGCATTATTTTTCCTCCTACCTGGCCCGTTTGAATTTAAGGGATTCTTAGAATTCGAATAAAAAAATCTCACAAATATCCAAACGGATAAGTTTTTGAGATATTATAAAATCTCTTAAAATCCTATATATTTAAATATTATTTAAAATTTTATATCATAATGCATATCAATCTATCTAAAATGATAAAATTTTGTAATCTAAATAATTAAGATTTTAAATTTATAAAATCTAAATTTTAGAATAAAAAAATGTAGATAAAATCTTTGATTCAAACGGTTGAGATTTTGAATTCTCAGAATCCAGATTCTAGATCCAACAATCCAGAATCCAGATTCTGAGATTCAAACAGGTGGCTGGTTGATGTTACGAGCCTCCGTCAGTCCCTGATTGCAAGCGGAGCGGGTACGCTAAGGTAACCATAGTACTGTAGTTCGTCAGGACTCAGGAACTACATCTTGTCGATGCACAAGTAAACCTCCTGACTGAAATGAAAACTGCAATGCTGACCTATCGCTAAGAAATAGAATTCGACACACTTCTTTTGGATTTGCCAAGAAACCAATCAAACAAACCTGGATAAGCAAATTACTCTCTCTAGATAGTGGACGCGCCGGCATTAACATCCCCATCATCTGTTCAGGGCACATAAAATAATTTGGAGCACTAAGAGCTGGAATAAGACCCCCGTGAGAGGTACTCGAAGAAGAGGCTTTATGTCGTGTTCCAAAAAAATGGACGCATACAGGGCGGTCCTATCCCGAGTTATATTCGTCCCAGAAGTTGCCGAAAGCACTTCGCAGTATATATACTTATCGTGTTCCTCTAAGTCGAGCTACACGAGCCGCCCCACGATCACCAAGAAAACTCCGCCTCTTCCCTCCCTCCTCTGCTCTGAAACTCTGCTCGACCTTCCATTCCACCCATGGTGCAGCTGTTGCTGGCGTTTGCCCTTCTTCTTATTGGACCGGTGGCGGATGCGGCGACGGCGAAATACACATTCACGGTAACTCTCTCTCTCTCTCTCATTTCAGTTCTATGCTTTCCTCGAAACACTTTTGAGTTCAATTCGATCAGTTCGTTCGCTATGCCTCTGAGGATGGAGCCTTTTGAGAAGAAGATGAACTGGTTTCATTTATCGCGTTTCCACAAGAAAGCAAGCAGAGTGTTCAGTGCCTGAACACTGAAGTACACTAGCAATCATGAATTCATGATGAGATTGTCGCTTATGCGCCAAGTCCAAAACTGCAAAAATTCTGCTGGGTTGTTAGGAGGGTTCAGTTAGATGCATGCATTCGGTGGAGCATCCTTACATGCATCCATGGCGGTCCCTAGCTTCTGAAGTGACATGGTTATCTGCAATCTTGTTATTAGGTGGGGAGTACTCGAATCAATCAGCTATGCAAGACCACTCATATCATAGCGGTGAACGGCCAGCTGCCGGGCCCGGCGATCGAAGTGAACGAAGGTGATGCGCTTGTTGTCAATGTCATCAACGCTTCGCCATACAACTTAACCATTCACTGGTAACTCCTCCCTCATCTTCTTCTTCTGCAAACTTCTCCTCCTCCTGCCTTTCGAGGAGGAGCGGGCTCTACCAAATTTTTATTTTTTTATTTAAAAAGCGAGAGACGTTTGCAAATTGCCACAGATGGCTGGATAACAGCTGGTGTGCGTTCCTTGTTTTTCCTGGAACCATCAAGTCGTCTCTGTGACATAAGACATGTAACGAGATGCCGTAAGGAACCTGCTATCCCAGCGTTTTTATTGGATCCTTGGGCCTCTGATGGCTGTTTTCTTAGCAGCCTCTATCCAGAGGCCGAAAGTGAAAAGTGGAACCTCTGAAAAGGACATGCTACCTGTCGGAAGCACTGCCTGTGACTGTAGGGAAGCTCATCTAAATATTTGCCAAGAGTAAAGATGCGAGGTTATCTTAACAACTTTACGTCTGCTTATAGCCAAAAAAATTCACAAAAAGTGTCACATAAACTCCACTCTGAACAGTCAAGAGTTAGTAGAACAAAAGTTTAAGCTAAAGTATTGCTTCTGATTACCCAACTTAGAAAAACGAACGCATGGTTTTCACACCCTCTTTTGCTCCCAATTGAAAACTACAGCATGTTTCAGTGCACTTGACATTAGCAACAGCCCATTGAAAATTCAGTCTGCCTAACTGTTCCACTGCTGGCTTCCGTCTGCGTTTGCTGACAGGCATGGTGTGCTCCAGCTACTGACACCTTGGGCGGATGGGCCGAGCATGGTGTCGCAGTGCCCCATCCAGCCAAACAGCTCGTTCACGTACCGGTTCAGCGTGCCGGGACAGGAGGGCACGCTGTGGTGGCACGCCCACTCCTCCTTCCTCCGCGCGACGGTGTACGGCGCCTTCATCATCCGGCCGCGCCCAGGCAACTCCTACCCGTTCCCGGCGCCGGACAAGGAGGTCCCTATCGTACTCGGTAAACTGGTGCTGCGCTGGGCCGCATTTCGCTGCTTGGCAAATCCATATCTTGTTGGCATGGACATAAAGTGAGATTTTGACGTCTCTTTCGTCTCCGGATGAGGCTGTCGACAGGCGAGTGGTGGAACCAGAATGTCGTCGACGTCGAGAGCGACGCCATGTTGGCCGGTCAGCTTCCCGTGGAGTCCGACGCGTTCACCATTAACGGCAAAACCGGCATGCTTTACAAATGTGCAAGTACGTAATCGTTGCGTCATTTACCAGTTTGGTGACATGTAAAGTGCAGTAACCGTTAATTGATTAATGGTGTGCTTTGATTTGCAGACGACACGTTCACGGTGGACGTGGAGCCCGGCAAGACGGTGCTGCTTCGGGTCATCAACGCCGGCCTCAACGCGCACCTCTTCGTCAAGCTGGCCGGCCACAACTTCACCGTCGTCGCGGTGGACGGGGGTTACACCTCAAACTTCAGCACGGACACGCTCGTGGTTGCGCCGGGCCAGACCGTGGACGCGCTCGTGGTGACCAACGCCGCGCCGGGGAGCTACTACTTGGCGGTGCAGGCGTACGACACGCTGTCCCCCGCGACGATGGCCGCCTCCGACGCCACCACCGCCACGGCGATCCTCAGCTACAACGGCACGTCGGCAACCGCCACGCCGGCCATGCCCACCATGCCGTCCAGCTCCGACGCCGCGACGGCCAACACATTCTACTTCGGGCTGAAGGGCCTGGCCACGCCCGGCGCGCCGGCCGTGCCGTTGACGGTGGACGAGAGCATGACCATCGAGCTGGGGCTCGGCCAGCTGCCGTGCGACCCGTCGCAGACCAAGTGCAGCGGCAACGCCGTCGCCGCGTCGATGAACGGCGTGTCGTTCCGCCTCCCGTCGGAGGTGTCCCTCCTGGGGGCGCACTTAACGGCCACGCCGGGGGTCTTCACGGACGACTTCCCCGACGGCCCGCCGCCAAGCGGCACGTTGATGACGGTGGCGACCAGGGTGAAGAAGCTCAAGTACAATTCGGTGGTGGAGATCGTGCTGCAGAACCCGACCGCCGTCGCGACGGAGAACCACCCGATCCACCTCCACGGCCACAACTTCTTCGTGCTAGCGCAGGGCGTTGGCAACTTCACCCCCGGCGTAGGGTACAACCTCGTCGACCCGGTGGCGCGGAACACCATTGCCGTGCCAGGAGGTGGTTGGGCCGTGATCCGCTTCGTGGCGAACAATCCAGGTATCGTCATTTGTCGTTCTGCCAATACGGCCCAAACATAATCGCAACGGATGGTTGAAACTGTTGACCTCATCACGATTCACGCAGGCATGTGGTTCTGCCATTGCCACCTGGACCCCCACGTACCCATAGGCCTGGGCGTGGTGTTTCACGTGGACGAGGGGACGACGCCCGGCTCGACTCTGCCCGCGCCGCCGGCTGACTGGGTAGGCCAATGTGACTCGCAACACTACGCAGCGGCGGCGGCAGCGCCGGCAGAAGCACCGGCACAAGCGCCATCAGAATCTCCAGCGCAGGCACCATCGGAATCACCAGCACAGTCGCCATCTGAATCACCAGAACCGGCGCCGGGGCCGCGCGCGGCGGCCGAACCAGCAGCAGAGCAGCCGCGCGCAATGGAACCGCCAGGAACCGCGGATCACAGGCCGTCGGGCGCGCTTCCTCACCGCAGGGAGCACGCGCTCTCCGCTGGTGGGCCGAAAGCTATCGATGGGCCTTATCTGAGTTTCTTATCTCTTCTCATCCTTCTCATTGTTCTGCATTGAGACAATTTATATACACAATACTTGACATCCACACACACACACACACAAAAAGTAGATTTGCTGCTATATGTGAGTAAAAGTCAGGGATTAATTTTTGTGTCAAAATTGTTCGATGTGCATATGAATTTGTTCTTATGTAATTGTGCTCATTTTCTTCTCCTCATGAGGGAAGATGTCCATAATAATTTATAAAGTTCAGAGTTCAGAACGTTTTACTGTGAACCCATGATTACGTGCTTGATACGGAACTAAACTATAGTTTGAGTGCATGATGTTGTCATATTTGAGATTTTCTCAAGCGCTGGGCAGCTTAAACAGTGTAAATGACATGCTAATGGTTTAGCTGTCGCGTCAGTTTTGACTACACTCCTTCGGTGCTTGCAGCAGTCGAACGGCTGAACAGCACAGCGGCACCTCAAAAACACCACAGCCCAAGGAAACGAACGCGCCCAAATACGACTGACAAAGCTACATGGTGACTGGCACGGGTTTTTAGTCCTTGTTGCTGTGTCTACGTTGTGCAAACTGCAAACGACACCAAGGTCAAGGAGGACAAGGTGCCGAGGATCCTCCCTGTTTTTCTTTTTCACGGAGACGGGCCCTGGATACCTGGGAATGGGCCATATCTTCGCCACCTTTCAAATTCAGCCTTCTTCTCGCGTCCAGACCGAGACGGCCCTTTTTCACATGTACAGC
The DNA here is from genome assembly GCA_001602315.1 of Zoysia pacifica. Lineage (NCBI taxonomy): Eukaryota > Viridiplantae > Streptophyta > Magnoliopsida > Poales > Poaceae > Zoysia > Zoysia pacifica. The sequence goes on along the minus strand of BCLH01001070.1, from coordinate 42,863 downwards.
CTACTAAAAAGGCCCGCCAAATTTGACACGCGGCCTGCCACAAGTCAAAGCCCAGTTGATGAAGCAACGACGAAACTGGCAAGAACTTGTCCTCCAAGCTGAAACCGAACGCACCCGTGGAGCAGCTCGCGCCACGCGTCCCCAGCCATCTCCTCCACACGTCCGAGGATCCGCCGTTTCTTAAAACCCCAAGCGCAGCACGGCGCCAGGCAACCCGGCAAACACAAGTCCACTGAGAGAACCTGACCGCTCAAAGCACGACCGTTCACTGAACCTGCACCAAGCTCTTCTAGTTCGCCATCCTCTGCCGCCTGCCGCTGAGACGCCAACCATGGGGATCATGTTGGGCAAGATCACGGTGGAGACGCCCAAGCACGAGTTCCTGCACACCGGCGCCGGCTACGAGATCCGCAAGTACCCGCCCTGCGTCGCCGCGGAGGTCACATACGACCCGAAGGAGATGAAGGGCGACCCCGACGGCGGGTTCACCGTCCTGGGCAGCTACATCGGCGCCCTCGGCAAGCCGCAGAACACCAAGCCCGAGAAGATCGCGATGACGGCGCCGGTCGTCACCACCGGCGGCGAGGGCGATTCGTCCGAGCCGATCGCCATGACGGCGCCCGTCATCACCAGCGGCGCCGCCGCCGCGGAGCCGGAGCCGGTCGCGATGACCGCGCCGGTGATCACGGACGACCAGCAGGCGCCGGGCAAGGTGACAATGCAGTTCCTGCTGCCGTCCAAGTATACCAAGGCGGAGGAGGCGCCGCGGCCGACGGACGAGCGGGTGGTGATACGCGAGGTGCCCGAGAGGAAGTTCGGCGTGGTGACGTTCAGCGGGGTGGCCAGAGAGAAGACGGTGAGGGAGAAAGCAGAGGGGCTCAAAGCCGCGCTGGAGAAGGATGGGTACACCATCAAAGGCCCGTTCGTGCTGGCGCGGTATAACCCGCCGTGGACGCTCCCGCCGCTGCGCACCAACGAGGTCATGTTCCCCGTCGAGTGATGGCGCCGGTGACCGCAGATGTTCAGTGATGTATACTTGTATTTTCCTTGAAGCTGTTTTTTTTTTTTTTGTGTTTGTGTAACGTACTGTTGTAATATACGCATGCTGCTACGAATACTATATAAATTTACTATCCCTGCCTTCGGTGGATTCTGATTTTTTATATGATCTTGAAATAGAGTCTTATGTCTCTGAAATTAAAAACAATCATATTATATTGATCAGTCGATTAAGGCATAGCAAACTGATTTCAGAGTGAGATTTACCAGTGCAATATCTGAACAAAAAATTTGTTTTTGCTTTAAAAGATCTGGAAAATTTTTCTGGCTTTTTCAATACAAGGAGAATAGAGTTTACAAAGCGCGATATGCATGAAAAATGCAACTGGACCATAAGCGAGACTTGAAAATGCAACTAAAGGACAGCGTATTACTCGCTACTTCAGCTTACAACAGCAGCTAGTCGCTTAGCATCCGCTGCACACCAAAGGCTGGCTTCATCCTTGATTTCAACCAGCAGCCAGAAACATTCTCGAGGAGAAATCTGCAGGCAATTTCGAGTTCTGCTTGGATTTGGGGACTGCTCTGCTCCGCTCCTGCCTACTGCCCAATCCATAATGTTGAGCAACGGCCTACTCCAAAGTATTAACACAGACGCATCATGCAACCGGATCTAAAAACCTGCTAAAACTCTCGAACAGCAATGGGCGTGGCCGCCCCCCCCCCCCCCTACAACATTCAGAAAGCACAAATGTCCAACTGAAATGGGTTCTGCTTGTACAATCTGAGTTACAGACTGATTGAAAATTCCATCCTAATCTTCTTTCACTGATACGTTCCCCTCTATTATATCACTCCCTGAAGCTGACTCCTTGGTGTTCTCAGAGGGAGGGGCGCTTGTTTCAGATTTTTCAGCTTCTTCCCTTTCGATTACAGGAGCATCCTGTGGCTTGCTATAGTGTTGAACTGCGTCCAGGTTGGCCAATGGACCCCCAGTGTCCATCAAGCTGGCAGCTATCGCCGCATTAAGATCGGCCTCTTCTTGCTGCGCTGCAATAATGTCCATTTCACTCATGCCTCCTGACTGCTCACCATGGAGCGGGGTAGCTGCCTGCTGAATGGGTGTTTCCACCTGGTTACATGAGGCTGTTATTCTCCTGGCGTCATCAGGAGTAAGCCACTGCCCAAAACCATTAGAACCTTCAGTTGCCATAGGGCATTCCTTGGGGAAATTGCCTCTAACTGCAAAGATACTCCAGCCTGACCCCTTCAGGGTGTCGATGAAAGCAGAAAGGTAAAACTTCGACAGGTGCTCGGGAGCAGGGTAGAGACTGTTAAAGTTGTACCACTCCCCATTCACCTTCCGGATGCAGAACCAGTGGTCCTGCAGGTGGCAAATGAAAGCAACTTCCTGTTCAGGGTCAAATAGGGATGACCCTGCAGCTGGGGAGTCAAGGGGAATAACTTGGAGTTCCCAAATCCCCAGTGCCTTCTCCAAAACCTACAATTAAAAGAAATTAAGTTTAGAATACAAATGTGAGTGCCATTGTAGGAAATGAGTGAAGCTAAAATAAGTACGGGCTTAATTTTAGTTATTCTGTGAACCTAGAATTATAGTGCAAGAACAAAGAATAACTACTGCGATCCAAGCATGAAACAATAACTGATACCATATCTGGCCAAATTACAATCAACAAAGCAAATGAACACTATACAGGGAAAAGAATAGAAACGATGGACCTTATAACATGCATGCATGCTTCATAAATATCAAGTGTTCAAATACAACAACAACAACAACAACAACAACAACAACAAAGCCTTTAGTCCCAAGCTAATATCAAGTGTTCAAATAATGTAGTATAAAGAGAGTAGATAATCACAATGGCTATGTCTTAACACATAATTGTGTGCCATATGTACAAATTCAGGTTAAGCACAAACTCAACTAATTTGGTTAAGATTAATAAAAAAAATCTTACAACTAAGTATTTCCATGTTCTAAAATGTACCAGTTTCTCAAGTTCCGCAATAGGTCATCAAATGAAAGCTTATGTGTTCTCATTCATCTTTCCCCATAAGGGTCAAGGGTTTGATTTTGCCTTTGGATATTGTAGTTATTCATTGATTATTAGCTAATACATAGAAAAGTCCCAATGCAAAGATAACAGGGTTATTGGACGATAGGGTCCATAAGTAGATAATGGGCCTGATCGCTTAAGTATATTTTTGCTACGGCAGCTGCAGCTGTAGTTGTTGCTTTGTGACCATGAGGTCACAACATCTGATCCTAGAAACAGTATCTTGCAAAAATGGAGGTAAGTCTGAGAAATGTTCAAGGTCCAAATACATTCTTAACTTAGCAATTCACTGCATGACAAAATTCAAATTATGAAAAAAAAATGGAGAAACTAGTGATGATGCAAACTGACGATATTGTCGATGCTCGATTCTTGAGATCGGGATCGGCAGATATTATAAGTAGGATCAGAAGCATGATTATCAAAAAGCTAATCTCAAGAAACATGGGGTTTAGACTAGTCGGGCCTCCCTGAGGATAAGTCCAGTATGAATGTGTGTCTATTTGTGTGATGGGGAATAGCTTGTCCCAGAATGGTGGGACTGATTACATATTTGTAGGGAAGCTGTCCCTTCGAGGAATTACAGTTAATGTGGTAGTAAACCTAGCAATGTCTCCTCTAATTACGCCCACGTTTCCGTTGGGAAAAGGCTCCTTCAATGTTGGTAACCGTCGCGCCCCTTAATCTCCGCATTGATTGTTGCATTGATGGGGTCATTGGGGGCGCCTACTCCGCGGATGACTTTGGGTGGGCTGCGGCTCAGTCGACTTCGTGCAAGACAAAAATTGTGGTATCAACAGATATATATAGTGAACATGGTAACGGAAGCGGAATATACCGTTGTTGCATGCATGCACTGATGCACCTGCATTGGTCCATTCTAGGTACGTAAAAAAGAAGACACAAGCATGGCGAAACCTCTTGACATCTTTTCTTTTCTTTTTTGTCTTTTCTTTTCTCTTTTTGGATTCTTTCTTGATTTTTGAGAAAACAGGAAACAATGAGCTCTGAACTTTGCGAGAAACAAATACATCAGACCTTTTCTAGTAGTGCAGATCAGTTGCGTGCAGAATGTTCTACTCATGAATACAACTTCCTTAACTTGAAAGGTTATGGCCAGTGAGGTAGAATCATTCAAATGTCAGTGCAGTTCTTTGCTTGTAGAAGACATGGAGTTCCTTAGATATCTCCCTTCCCCGATAGAGAAATGACTATAAACCTAACAAGTTGCCTGAGAACGAAACATTAGGCTTGGATTCGAGTTCAACTATAGTCTACGAACAAATCCTCCACCGGTAGGATGCGCAGCCTCATTCATCATCTGGCGCTACGCGCTAGCAATCACATTGTTTTCAAAATAAACAATAGGGATCCCTAAACAATATTCCTTCACAATGAGTTCACGACTAGGATGCCAGTTTTCTTTTCGTTCTAAAGAAGCATTACTAGAATATCTTCGACTTACTAAATGCTTCCAAAAAGCAATGCTGAAGATAAAATCCTCAAAAATCTAATCCTATACATATCCAAGTCGTGGATTTTCACTAGGTCATCTCCACACCAGTCAAGCTAACTGAACCAACGAAACAAACAGAAACAGATAATACATCCAGGAAGCGTGGAGGAGGCCAACAGAACAAACCTGTATGCTGAAATCGCCGCCAAGGGAGACGTTGTGGGAGCCCTCGCCCTCGGCGAAGAAGTCCCCCGCGGCTTCGGTCGCCGCGCCACCCTCGAGCATGACCTGGCGCTCCCGCTGGTCTAGGTCGGCGGCGAGCGCGGCGAGGTCGAACTCGGAGAAGAAGGGGCCCTGGAGGGCGGTGTTGACGCAGTGCACGGCGCAGAGCTTCCCCTCCTGCACCTCGTGGTACAGCAGCCCCCCGTTGCTCGCCGCCTCCATCCTCCCTCGCTCCAGAATTCTAGCACCTTCCGGAAGCCTCCGCCGACAAGGCGATTCGTCGCTTGGCCGCCACTGCGTGTTGCAGATTCGAATCGAGATTGAGGAGAAGGAGAAGGACAAACCAAACCGACATGGGGAAGGGGAAAAGGGGGTGGGTCGTGGGCTCGTGGCTTACCCCTCTGGGCTGGGAAGCCTTCGGTGGTGAACTGGTGACACAGATGCCTCCGCCGGAAAATATAGCACTTCCACGTGGATGCGATCTGAAAAGGTGGCGCCTGGTTACCACGTGGATTTTTCCAAAAGAAAGTGTACTGGTAAACCACGATTTTCGCAGAAATTTTAAATTTTTTATAAAAATTAGTTTAATTTTACAGAAAAAATACAAAAACCAAGAAAAATTCCGTGTTGCAAAGGAGGCCTTAAGCTTTTCGATTTCGATCTGGAAATGTAGCGCTCGATTTAGCCTTTCTTTTTATTCTTCGACGGAATATGTAGGGCTGATAATAAGCACTGAAAATATTTATCAGACAATTTTGATAACTTTAAACATGGGCCGACCCATGTGTGGGCAAGCCTGGGCAGACGCCCAGGCTACTTTTCTGATGTTTTTTTTATGTTGCTTACTGTTTTTCAATGATTTTAAATAATTAAGAATAAAAAAATATAAATATTACGAATGTATAAGTTTATGCAGTGTTTTATTCAGATAATATTAAAACTTTTAGTGGTAGATTAGTATTGAATGATTTATTTTAGTGTTTTAATGAGACTTTCTATCATCTCTTCGTAGCGTTTAGTTCTAAAATCATTATACCACCTCCGTTTTATAAAAAAAATTATTATTTGACTTTCAAAAATCACGTTTGACCACTCATTTTATTTAATTTTTTTTCAAATATAAAAAGAAATAAGTTATGTTTATAGTATTTTTAATGATAAAACAATTAACAATAAAATAAATTATATTTTCAAAAATATTTTGAATAAAATAAGTGATCAAACTTAATATCTGAAAGTCAAAAGATAATATTTTTATAAAACAGAGAGAACAGTTAATAGTTAGTAATTGATATGTTTGTATAAACTTGTCGTCCACTATAATGTTCGCTCCGGCTCCATAAAATTTTTTGGGTCCTTTATTGCTTAAAACACTTTACCTCCACGGCTCCGTCGCATATTTTTTTAAAAAAATCGACCTCTAGTAAATGTTATTGTTGTCTTTTTAGCTTTGTGGGCCCTAGTGCTCGAACAGGGTTCTAGGCTGGCAAGTGCGGCCCATAGTTGAAGATGGGCCTACTTCGGCCCCACAAACTAAACTCCGGAGAAAAGTGAGCGTGACAGGATTTCTCGATACAGTCCGGGCCCAACATAAACAGAAGACCATCAAATGTGTCCCTGCTGGTTTCAAACAAGTACTCACAAGATACACCCCACCAAAAACTTGAGGTTAACGAAAGCCGTATCCTAATCTAATGCATTATCATACAGTAATCAGTAATGTGCTAATATGGTCAAACAGAGGATTCTTTTTAGTGAACCAAACTTCATGAGATGACAAGAAAACAATGTGTGTATGCCTTAAGACGTCTTCAGAATCCTACTCATCTCAACCGATTAGCATCTGTAATGAGCATGCTTCCGCCGGTCCTACTATTGGGATTCAGAGAGGCTATCACCTTGGACTCTGTCGCAGCCTCCTACTGCTGTTGCTGCTGCTCGCGCGTCTTCCTCGACGAGTCAACCATGCTCTGCATTGCCGGCGTCGCGTACCCAAATGTGAAGCAAGACGTTGTTGCCCCGAATGGTGGCATCGTCGCCGAACCAAAGGGTCTTGGAGGGGGACTTGAAGATATGGCGGGCGTTGCTGCCCCGAAGTCCGGAGTCGAAGCGGAATCAACAACACTTCCGAACGGACATGAACTGAACCCGCCAGCCTGAGGCTTGAAGCCAGACGCTGTTGCCCCGAACGAAGCTGGCGCGCAGAAAAGAGTTGCAGAGGACGGGGCCGGCGAACTCGAACAGTTCCCGGTCGGTGCTGCCCCGAATCCCCCAGATGAACCCGCGGCACCGAAGAGCTGCACCGTGGACGCGCGCTGCTGCGCGTGCGAGCTCATGCCGGCGAGCACGAACGCGCGCCCCGTCTGCTCGTACTCCCGCCGGTTCGCCACGCGAGCGCTCAGCTCGCGCAGCTCCGCCACCAGCGCCGCGCAGCG
>BCLH01001070.1:6229-35618 GCA_001602315.1 Zoysia pacifica | reverse complement strand
CGGCAGCCCGCGCCGACTCAATGTCCTCGGCGGCCTCCACGCGAAATCGCTCCCGCGCGACCTCCACGGACGGCTCCGTGTCCGCGTTCACCACCGCCGGCCTCTGCACCACGGCGTCCTCGCTGGCAACGTCCACCGATCGACCTGTTGCCGCGTCCTTGTAGGTGCAGCTCGCCTTGATCAGGCGGGTCACGTCGCCGTGTTCTGCACCATCCGCTGCGGCGATCGGCACGTCCACCAGCAGAAGGAACCGCCGCTCTTCCTCCGCGTACAGCTCGCCGACGTCCACCGATGCAGCGTGGCCGTCCGCGTCACCGTGGCTCTGGTAGCCCCCGGACTTGACCGCGCGGACCCGCACCCCCGGATGCAAACACTCCACGGCGATGCGCGCCTCCTGCACCGCTACAGAGAGGAGCCCACCGATGCACTGCGCTAAGGAGTCCTGCACGACCGCTTGGTTCTCAATGAAGGAGAACGTGCCGCCAGTCACCTCCGCGATGGCGTGCATCGCCCTTGCGTCGTGGTCCGTTCCGAACCCAAACGCGTGAACCGGCGTGCACAGCTGGCCATCTCCGCGCCTCAAGGAATGCGGCACGAGATCCATATAGCTCTTATGTCCACCAGTGCGTCCGAACAAGCCTAGCCCCTGGTCCAGTGTGTGATTGTCTTCGCCGTCAGAGAGGAGGATGACACTCGAGACGGTGTTCTTGTGCCGGCGGCCATCTAGCACTTGTGTTGCAACACGAAGACCATCTCGTATGTTTGTGCTGCCTCTGGCTCTGAGGGACTCGACGGCGGCCCTGGCCGACGCCTTCCCATCTTCCGACATGCGCGTGAGCCGGATGATGCGACGAGCGCTGCACGAGAAGGTCACCACGCTGAGCCGGTCGCTGGGCCCTAGCTTGTCGATGACGAAGCCCATGGCCTGCTTAACCAGCGATATTTTGTCTCCTTCCATGCTGCTGCTGACGTCGAGTACAGTGACGAGATCGAGCGGCGCGCGCTCCGACGCCTCGGCGGGCGCGACGGGGGCCTTGGCGTGCACCATCACCGCGAAGTTTTCCTGGGCAGCGTCTCTCACGACGGCAGGGTACTCGCAGTGCATTTTGAGGACGAGCACTCCATTGTGCACGAATTCCGGGACGGTGTCCCAGCCTTCGAGGGGCGGCTCCACAGGTTCGTCGTCGTTGAAATTGAATAAGGCCAATAGGCTGGACAAGGACGGAAACGACGGCGATGCAAACGGTGGGGTGGGACAGGGATTGACCGGGGTGAAAGTGAAGCTAGGGTCAGGCGGATGAAACCATGACGGCGGTGACGGTGCGGAAGAGGGGTTGAGCTGCGAGGACCGCGTCACGGTCACCTCGTCGCGCCAGCGCGCGCCGCAGACGGGGCAGACGCTGCCGGAAAAGCAACGGAGGTGGAACGTGTGGTTGCAGGTGGAGCATGACTCCGATACTGGCGGCACGGGGGAGGACCAGAACGGGTTTGGCGTCGCCGATGGCTGCGGACCAAACAGGCTGGTCCCGAAGGACGGCACCGATGAAGGGAACGTGAAGGGAGGTGATGATCTCGACGTCGTTTGCGGTGATGATCCAGTAAGGGAGGAAGTGGACGATCCGAACAGAGAGGGGCTAGACGACGAGCCAAATGCCGGCGATGACACAAACAGGGAGGAAGTCGACGAGCCGAACAAGGAGGAGCTCGACGACGATCCAAACAGGGAGGAACTTGACATCGTCTGCGGCACTGATCCAGAAGGGCTCACCGGCGTCGTGGGGCACCTGAAGGAGCTCGTCGTTGCCGTCGTCTGCTGTCCGAACAGGCCCATCGAGGAGGGCCGCGACGAGCACGGAGCGAAGGAGAACGGGGTCGCCGGCGGCGGGGCGGGGGCCACGGCCGGCGTATCCTTCCACTGCGCCTTGCACACCGGGCAGGCTCCGCTCCCGGAGACGCATCGAATGTGGAACGTGTGGGCGCACTCCGACGTGAACGCAGCCTGCCAGAGGCCCACGTCGTGGCCGCAGGCGTCGCACGGGATGCGGGTCTTGTTGCTCGCCATGGTTGATCTCCCAAGCGCGTTGCTCAAAATTTCGTATTTATACAGGGCGGCGGGAAAACATAGCGTGAAAGCGCCGCAGAACAGAGGACGCGGCAACTGCCTCTGTAGTCGATTACCTTTGGTTGCGTGGAAGTGCAGCAGGAGCAGGTCTCAGCTTCGGCTTCTTATTGAATTGAATTATTTTGCTTTAACTTCCACGCAGGATTTGTTTTCCATACATATGTTCGCTCGGATTTGACCTTAAGACGCCAAGGGCTTAAAAACTTCCACGAGGGAATTTTGTTTTTATGCTCCAAGGGTTCGAGACCTGCATTCAGACAATGTCAGTCGCTTCGCTTGATAGCTTGAAGACAGAAATCAGCACGGCAACAAACCTAAGACTTGGTTCAGTGTATAGCATTTGGTGGTTTGCAGTAGTAATAAACAAGAAAAAAAATTAACACATGTTATTCTTTTCGCTCAAAAGTGATCTCGCCACCGATGTAACTGGAAGGGTGAAGGCATAATTCATACAATAGGACTTCAGAGTTCAGACCATAACCTTATGCAATTCAAAAAAGAAAAAAAATGCAATAAATACTCTAAAATTCTTTATTTCATGATGGAATATTCCAGTACAGATCAAAATGAGTTCAGGCAACAACAAAAAAAAAAAAAAAAACCAACAACAAAAGAAACAGTTGCATTTGGCATGCAATTCAAATCTACCCATAGCGTTAGAACAAGCTTCGTGGGCCGTTCCCTGTCTTCCAGCTACAAGGGTGCCATGCAGCGTGGATGATCAGTCATCCTTATTATAGCATCCAACGGATTACATATTTGATGTCGATGCATCTCTTCTACGCAACAGGGGACGCATTGATGTCCCATATCTCCTTTGCATACTGGCAATAGTACGGTCGCTGCTGAATTTACCACTCCCAGCTGTGTTCAGAATGGACATCTTGGTCCATTTCTTCTTATCCCTGTCATGTAACCAAGCATTCAGTTTATAAGCAGTAAAAGGAAAGAAAATAGTGTACCTACCTCATGTATGGATTATTAAAACTAATATAGCAGATCGGATCAACAGGCAATCATATTTTTTACCATCTCCCACAAATGAAAGCATAGTTCAAAACTTAATAGAGAAAAGCATGGTTCATTAAAAAAAATAGGGCCAGGGTTTGATTGAATTTTTTTTCTCAACAATAGTAAAACTTATTACATAGAACGACATAGCAGCTAGCACAGGCAAAGAGAAGCACGGTAAAACCACTACATACAGGAAAAAAAGAAAGCATAGCCTAATTAATATGGTTCAAACTAACGGTACTTCTTTTCTACTGCGATGGTGTAACTAATATGAAGGCAAAAATTGAGTAAAACTCTGGAATTATACGAAGGCACAATTGTTCAAAAATTTGCAAGGTAGACATAATGCAGAGAGTATTTAGTTAGTAATCTTACTTGTAGGCTTCATCGACCTGGGTCTGTGCATCAATGTAGCTTGGGAAGTCATAGCCAACAAGGAAATAATCACCACGCCCAAATCCAGAATTCCCTTCAAGGGAATCCAAGAGGAGTTCATAATCATAAGCCAAAAGCACCACTCCTTATAAGCTGTTTGGCTTCTTAAAAACGTGGGTCTGGTTTGAACTGTTCATATTGTATAAAAGAAGTCAAAACAATAGCTCATCCACATATAAGAAATATAAAGTGAATCAAACGAACTACAGTGTGAAATTTGTGTTTAGCTGAAGCCCAGGTAACATAATACTGGCATTGGAACAAAACATCTTTGTAGTTGTAGCTATCTTACCAAGCCATTTTCTCTGTCCTTCCTCAGCCCAGCAATTTGATCAGCCTTGGCACCAAAAAGAAAGAAATTGTCCTCTCCCACTTCTTCTCGTATTTCGACATTAGTTCCATCAAGAGTCCCAATGATAACACAACCATTCAAAGAGACTTTCATGTTACTAGTTCCACTTGCTTCCATGCCAGCAGTACTAATATGTTGCGACAGTTCACTGCCAGGAATAAGCACTTCAGCCACTGACACATTGTAATTTGGAATAAAGACAACCTGGGAGGAAAAGGAGAACCAAATTTAAAATATAGACCTTCATGCACGAAATAAGACATATTGATGTATTAAGCAGAGGAATACTAAAGTTTCTAATGGGTTCTATGAATAAACTGCCAAGAATAACATAAAAAGAAAGTAAATTTCACAAAACTACAGGTATTTTATCAATACTATCACAAAACTACAGATTTAAGGATAGTTTAAGGAAAGAACTATGGCTTAACCTGTAGTTTTGTTATAATATAGATAAAGTAACTGTAATTTTGTGATATTTACTCAAAAAAATTCATACCTTCAGATATTTGTTAACATCAGGATCATCGTTTACAAAAGCACCAACATCATTGACCAATTTCACTATTCTTTTGGCATTGGTATATGTGGCAAATGCTTTCCCACCTAGCACGACAGTGCTTAGTGTAACCTTCTGCCTCTCTTCTGCAGTCATTTCCTACATGATTCATAGGAACATTTCAAAACGGAAACAGGGTGCATCGAGAACTTTATTTCTAAAAGTGTGTCGAGACACACCTTTAACTTTTTGTATCTGTACACAGCTCCAAGTATGTTTAGCAGCTGCCTCTTGTACTCATGGATACGTTTAATTTGTATATCAAAAAGACTAGTTGGGTCGATCGTAACTCCTGTAACATCCAATACGTATTTGGCTAGGCGCTTTTTGCTGGCCAACTTAGCTGCTGCCCACTCTGCATGAAGTTTTTCATCATCTGCAAACTGTTGAAGGATCTCAGTTATTATTGTAATGGCGAATAACAAATAGATGCAAGATAACTAGAATCATGTGCATGTACTTTCCGAAGTCCAGTAAGGAGATCAAGATTACTGGTCCACTGATCCGTCTTAAGCCATTTCGTCACTATTTCACTCAACTCAGGGTTACAAAACCGGAGCCATCTACGGGGGGTAATTTCATTAGTTTTGTTCTGGAATTTATTCGGCCATATAGAGACATAATTAGCACATAGCTCTTGCTTCAAAATGTTGCTGTGTAACTTGGCCACTCCATTCACCTGTGAAATGAATTTGAATACACTTACATTTTCACCCGATATTATAAAATTAATTAACAATAAAATATTCGACAGAGTAGAGGATGGAGAATTTCAGAATGAACTAGAACAGGTTATGCTTAATTCTACAATAATAAATCTTTTGAAATTTACGAAGTTTGCAATTGTGACACGAAGTCCAGCAATATAAGCTATATAGAATTCAAAATTTATGTTTACCGTATGGGAAGACACCACACATAAATTTGCCATGCGCCCATCTGGCTTCTGAGGATTTGAGCTATCTAGAACTTTCATTGAGTCGATCTTTCCCTCCATATCCTTATGGGAGGAGATTACCAATTCTCTGAACTGCAAACCATTGGCACAAATTATGAGCTTGTAATTGTGTAGAAAAAAAGAACAAATTTGGCATGAGAATTACCCGCTTGTCAATTTCCTCAATAATTTCCATATGTCGAGGAAGCAATTTCCTCATTACTATCTGTGACCAAGCTTCAGGAAGAACTGTATGATTGGTGTAAGAAATTGTCCTGACCACAAGGAAAAAAATGTATTTATTACTTCACTTGGTGTTGGTAGCATGTAAACGCGCGTATAGACACAGATCAGAAATAGATCGATCATATAGATTGAACCTCACGTTCCTCACCTGTATGTGATATCCCAAGCTTCATCCCAACCAAGTCCCTCCTCATCCATTAGTAGGCGCATCAACTCAGGGATCGCAAGAGTAGGGTGGGTGTCATTCAGTTGAACAGCAACTTTGGTAGGGAACTCGCTCCATTTCCCTGATGCTCTATCAGGTTTCCTTTCTTTGAATCTGGCTATCATATCCTGGAAATAATTTATTGTCGGTTATGCTCATCATTATTCATCAGAGATCATTTAAAAATTTTCATCAGAGAAATATTTGTTTAAAATATAAAGGATCCTAGATAAAATAAACATATAAAAAGGTATGTTGCAGTTAAAGGAAACATATGAATAGTAAATACCAACTATCCAGTACACAACAAGAAAATCAAGGTGCTGTGCATATAGCTACATAGTAGAGATAACATGGTTGGTCCTGATGATAAAAACTTAACTGTCCTTCATACAATCTGGATGGGAGTCTTCTTGTGAAAGATTAATATAGAAGGTTCCAGCAATAAAAGAAGATTACAATATTCATCAAATTTGCCTTACAATAACTATGCTTTACTGAAATTAATCAATTAATTACCTGAAGTGATGCGCTGCATAGGAAGAACTGCTGCTTTAACCTTAGGAGCTTCCCTTCTTCAGTAGCATCACCAGGATAGAGAACAGCGCATATCTGCAGTGTGATATCCAAAGATATAAATTTTGGTAAGTCCATTAGGACATCAATAACGTCTTCAATATGATATCATGACCAACATATTGATAAATAACATATCATGAAGTTATTGTTCATAGTGTATCTAGTAGCATCAATCCCACATTATCAATCTATATGATCCAAAAGAAATACCATTTGCCACAAACAGTATCAATATTCACGTCAGTTAAAGCCATCAATGGTGAAGCAGTCTTTGCTAATGAGCTTATGAACAATCAATAGCATTCAATTTATGATGTAATATCACCTGTTGGGCCCTAGAATGGAGTTGGGCAGATGATTCATATTGACCATCATTGAATTGAAACAAGTTAAAATCCTCAGCACTAGCTTTCGCTTCCCAAAGACGAAGGCTGATGGCATTCTTTGTCTTGTATCCAGGAATCGGAACGTCATATGCTAAAGCCTTTAGGACTTCTCCTCCAACCCATTTCCAACTATAACACAAGAAAGAATAAAACAGCGATCAGAAGAATGCCATCAAGGCCATGAAATAACCATATAAAATAAAGTTAAAAAAAAACAAATGAGCTAAGGACAGGTGTCCAAGAAGATTTATGGAAGTTGTCTGGCATTTCAAGAGTTACAGAGTATAAAGAGATCTGCCGAGCCAAACATAGTCTGTTTCACAAAAAAGAAAGAAAGAAAGAATTGAATATAGTCTTGTGGTTTAGACATGCAGAAACATATCAGTATTGATATAAGGTAAATAGGCACTCCAGCATATCAACTAATCCACAAAGAAAGCATACTCATGTCTCATGTTTGCTGGCTATCTAGTCGAGTCCTGAGACCAAGAAAATGTACTGAAAGCTTAATGAGCGGGCCAGAGTTTGTAATAGTAAACCAAGCTACAAGAAGGGTGTGATTCTCATTTAGAATATATATGAAGTTGCAGGGAGCTTTAAATTTTTTATTTAACCTCAAACGAGAGAAAAAACTTCCTGTTGCGCAAATCAGGAAACATCCAGCCATCCAGATGTGCATTATACTTACGCGTCATTGGGTAAAATCTCAACATGGCCAAAAAAATCTGACTGGGAAGACGACATCATATCTGGGAATCTCCCATGGACTGAATTTCTGAAAAAGGGAAACATGAAAACTAATCATAGGGATCACGATAATAGTATATTGTCATAATGTTATGTGTATTTGTGGTATACATCAAGCCAATCTTCAGCAATTTCTTCTTGGCCTTCCTTGGAAATGCATTGTTTGAACAGTCCATATCTGTAACGCAGGCCGTAACCCCAAGCTGGCAAATTCAGTGTAGCCATTGAATCCAAAAAGCAAGATGCAAGCCTACCCAATCCACCATTTCCGAGAGCAGCATCTTTTTTCCTGAGAAAGACAATAACTCGTACCATCAGCAGTATCAGTGATTCTGGGACTGCAGAACAGATATTCTGTATATGGGTGTAGCTTACAATTTCTAAATAGTTCAGATCTGAAAAGGCGTAGGAGTACTCCCGTACAGGAAACATTCTACAATGTGTGTGTGCATCTTTTCCTTTAGATGGTGATGGTGGTGGGTGTGTATATTCTAGTCGCAGTCAAACAACAAATCACGATCCCAATAAATAATCAGCGCAAAGTACTCTTGAATATTCTAGAATACTACGTGAATAACCGTCACTAAACAAATCAGTCTCCAATTAAGGACTTGAGACGCTCTTAAGAGTTAAGAGAGCTCACCTCCGCGGCAAGGGCCTCGAGCTCGTACCCGAACTTCTTCACAGCCTCGGCGTATGCTTACCAACGGCGTTGGTGAGCGCGCGGCCCTGCAGGTCCTCCATGGACAGGTAGTAGGTCTGCTTCGGATCCGTCTTGTGGAAATGCACGTACGTCTCGTTCCATCTCTGCAAAAGTGCGCTCGGGACAGGTCACACCTCGCGCGCGGAATGAAGCCTGGAGCGCCGGCGAGCTAATTAAGGAGAATTCTCAGGGTCGGCGAGCGCTCACCTGGATGAGGTGGTCCCGGACGCTCTCGGCGGTGGCGTAGAAGGCCTGCTCGGGCCCGAACTCGAGCGGCGCGAAGTGGGGGCTGTAGGTGGCGTGGTAGGAGATGTTGCCGGCGATGTCCGCGGGCTTCTCGGCCGCGGGGCTGGCCACCAGCTTCACCTTCTCCGCGGCGCCGCACTTGCTCCCCGCCATGGCGGTCTCTCTCTCTCTCTCTCTCTCTCTCTCTCTGGCCGCTCGACCGAGCACCGGTAAACTGGAGGGCGCCTTTTCTAGGTGGCGGGCAGAGCGCAGCCGTCACATGGGGAGGCGACGGATCCGATAAACTGGGCGATGCCGAGAAATTTTGGAAAACGCAAATGCATCGAGAGATATTTTTGGAGGAGAAAATGAAGGGGCGTCCGTCAATTGTTTTGTGACTTCTTCCTCCCCTCTTTTTTCCTGACGTGTGTATTTTTGGAGGCAACTGCTGAATATGTGTTCGCTGAAACAAAAATACGCCGTCCCAGAATAGATTTTGGAATCTCAGTCTCATAAAACCGAAGAAAAATAGATGATTTAGAACTTTGAGGATTTCAATAATTTAACACTATAAGAATGACATATAAGCAACGGCGGATTTGGCGGGAGGGGGGGGGGAGCTCTCTCTCACCTTGTGATCTCCATGAAAAAGGGAGGAGGAAGGAGAAAATGAAAAATGAGGAGCTGAAGGAAGAGAGAGAGAGAGGAGCCCCAGTTCACCGGAGCCAGCTTCGCCGCTGCATATAAGATCAACCGAATAGATGATAGTACGTGGGACTATGGATGTCAAATTGTCAAAGCATCCTAAGTATGCAAATTCTTCAAAACCGAAGCGTCTGCAGTATGCTTGAATGTGACGAAGAGCTCAGATAATTGACCACAGCCTTTTTCGTTTCTTCAAGTTTATATGATCCTATATCTTCAGCAAGATGCGATCATGCGAGATCTGAAAACACATGCCGGATCAACTCTGTTTTGCGAGTTGAATCTCGTGTGAAGTGGTCCTCGTTGCTTGTGTAGAACGCCGGATCAGCAGCAGTCGAACGCTTGAATTTTGTGTAATTGCTTGCGTGGATGGACGCGAGTTTACGGTTGGATATGTGTTTTGCAGGCATCGTATTTGTATCTGTATTTGTGCTTCAGTTAAAAAAAATACAGAGTGAACAACTTGCTTTAACAGATTCGGAACTTGCGGCGGGTACCATGCCAATTTTCCTTGCAAGGCAATCACTGGAGTATGATCTTCAATCCTCAAACAAACATTAAATTCTTTTTTGAACCAACTCCACCGCGTTCCCCCGCAATTCCTCCTCATGTTCTCGTCAGCTTCGGGCCGCGAAGCAGTAAGCTCACGCAAGCTCTCAGCCTCGGCTACCTCAAGGTCCTCACCGACGGCAGTGCGTACGTGGAGCCATCCTGCTGCCTCGCCCCCGCTCTCGCGGCCGCGGCCGCCGCGCGCTGCTCCTCCTGCTGGAAGTCGCGCCTCACGGACCAGAGCACCTCGGCGCACCGCCGCGTGGACGGCCGCGCCGCGCGATCCGGCGCCGTGCACTCTGCCGCCAGCGACATCACCTTCTCCACGGCCGCCACCGCCGCGCTGCTCCGGCGCATCCGGGGGTCCATCGCCACCACCGCGTCGCCGTCCCTGCACTTCCGCAGCGCCTGCGCCAGAAAGGTAATTTCGTTGAACACCTTACGCGCAGCGCGTTTCAATGTCACGAAAACGCTAGTTACACGGTGCGCTCGCTTTACCCATTGCGTGGTGAGGCGTTGGTGGCGGCCGCGGCCGCGCTCGATAGGGCGTCGGCCGGTGACGAGCTCGACGAGGAGGACGCCGAAGGAGTAGACGTCGCTGCGGTCGGTGAGCTGGTTCGTGCGCAAGTACTCGGGGTCCACGTACCCTGCTGTCCCCTTCACTGCCGTTGAGACGTGGGTAGCTTCAGGGTTCTCGGGGGCTAGGCGTGCAAAACCAAAATCGGCAACCTTTGCTCGATAATGATCTGTTAGGAGAATGTTGGACGACTTGATATCGCGGTGGATGATGGGGTGGTCTGCATGCCCATTGTACGAAAATTTCTGTCAGTGCTGAAAAATTGTATCCCTTGTAGATGTCGAAAGATATAATCTGTGGATGTCAAACAAAGTTCTGATCTGGAATGTGCTTTGATAGTGACTTGAGAACTTTGATGCTGCTTGTAGCATATAGGAAACTGATGATAAACATTCAGCCCTCCACTATGGATGCTCTTGGGCCAAATATATATGTTAGGGGAAGCATAATTTTGCTCATAATAACACCTTTGTTCTTCTCTAGGATGGTCCATCAGACATTGCAAAATTAGATTCTATATCTTCCTGTCTAAATGGTATTTTTTTAACGGAACAAAAAGATTCACTATGAAGAGTGTAATTTTAAATGGATTGGTGAGTGATTCAGTTTTTTCATGTGTGGAATGCAAATTCTGTTTCTATGTATGAGGAATTAGAATGTAATGAGTTTGGTACAGTACCTGTGTATCCATGTAAGTAGGCGATGGCATGAACTATGTCGATAGCAATGTTGAGACGCTGTGAAAAGTCTAATGGTTGTCCTCTTGATCCTAAATAGTTGCAAAATGTGTCACTACATTACTTTAATGCATTGGAAATTGTGAAAGGCAAACAGCTGTATCCTACAATGTAATTCAAGTCCTAAAAACAGAAATACATGACGAAAATTGATGAAACATGACCATAACCATCTCAAGTATTTTATCTGACTTGCAGACTAAAATGCATAGATAAAATTTTGATCTTAGATAGCATTTAGCAGCGTACAAGTGCATTTTTCGTTTCCTTATATCTGTTTAATTTCATCCACCTTCAGTTGTTGGTAAAATTATTGAGTTGTATAAGAACTTTATAAGAAACAACAATATTGAATGAATTTAAGATGCTTACTGCACAGGTTTGACCTACCATCCAAGTGTTGGCGAAGTGTTCCATTACTGACATACTCAACAAGAATGAGGCGTTCATCCTCGTATTCCAAGTACCCAAGAAACTTTACCAAGTTCAAATGTTCAACCTTTGACAATGTCTGGATTTCATTTCGAAACTCTGCAGATAGCTTCCCATCGTACATATTCTGTCAATAGAGAATGTTGCAGGAAAATTCATTGATATGGTTATCACAATTATTTTTAGTAAATATACATTCTTTTTCTTGTGTTGAAGCAGTTGACTTACAAACCTTAGTGGCCCGCTTTACAGCTATGATGGATCCATCCCGAAGCCTCCCCTTATACACAGTGCCAAAATTCCCTAACCCAATTTTGTTTTCCTCACTGAAGTTCGAAGTGGCAATGCAAATGTCCTGAAACGAGAACTGTTCTTGCCATGATTTCTTTTGGCTGGGGCCACCCAACTGTTTAGATGTATTAGTGCTTGCATTGCTTGTTGATGAAACCCTTGAGACTGCCAGAAAACAGAAAACCTTCGGTACCTTATTTAAAGTTCCATGCATGGTTTTTCTTGAATAATTGAGTCAATTAAACACAGCTCACACAAAATTCGTGATTGTTCAACACAAGTCAATTAAAGTGTCAGTACTCAGCACAACAACATTGCTAACTTGAAGGAATTTTAATTGCCATAAATCATGTAAAAGGATGGAGAATTTGCTAATGAAAATCTAGAATGTTGACCTGGAGCCCTTATAAACTTCAGCGCTGGTCTTTTGAAGGACCAACTGTTATCCGTGATTCAAACCAGAAATAAGAACCTCAATAAATATTGCTGCAAACTTGCACTGCCATGATTTATAGCCATTTCTTATACAGAAAACTTAGACCTGGTACTTATATTTTGTTGGGAAAATTCAGAATGTTGTTCTGTATCTAATAACCGAGATTATTGAACATGAAGGTTGTGACTGACAAATCAGCATCTACATGATAGATGAAGGGAAAAAGGAAGGTGAGCTTACTGGCACTAATAGACAAGTCATGGCCATCGGTTTGTGTCTTTCCATAGTCTTCCATGGGTTTGGATTGACGAGGAGAAAAACAGTTTGTGCACGACCCCATAATCGCACCAGCTGCTTCCCAGAATGATCTTGAGGTCTTGGCCTTCTTGTTCACCGTACGCGAAGGTGGTACATAGGTGGAAGTCGTAGAGAACCCAAGGTCCGACTGAAACTCATGGGTGAATCTAGAGAAATCTTCATGGCCGGTGGTGAGTGCCCGGTTGCGGGTTACCTGCATACCTGATGAGTTTTTGAAGATGCTTGAATTCTCACATAATTAGGTACCGTGTTCTTGTGGTTCTTGGCTTTTTGTACACTCGGAGGCAATTGACTGGTTCAAGTTTGACCGGGTGCTCACATCTTTATTATGATTAATTGATTATATGTATGTACGACAGCAACGACTCGGATAATATATTTATGGAGTAGCCAGAGTAGGTAAGGTCCAAAGTTCCTTCTTCGTTTATGTGTATGATTATGCTCCACAGTTCCATTACCAGAGAAATGTATAGTTCTGTTCTCTTCCTTGATGTCACGTGTTTATTGAGGACTTTTGAGGCCCTTGAAAGGATGATTTAGCCGCATGGTCTCTTGCGCTAACACAGTTGAGAATTTTCCTGACACCCTTCATTTTTGCTCAGGATTTGCAGATCAAAGGGTACGACCAAGATTCTCTATTTCAGTTTTATTCCAACCTCCCTATCGTGTGATTGGATCCAGTCTCACTAAGCAATGCTAAAACAGCTTTTGGACGGCTCAAGACTAGCTTGGCGTCAATGGGGAGCTGGTAAGGCATTTTCATGTAAACGACAACAGTTTGCAGTAGCGTCGGTGTTCGGTGACATCCTCGGCACCGGTCATTATTTTACAATTTGTTTTTTTTTTTTCAAACTCATGCTGTACTCTGAAGCTTTGAGCTTACAATTAGCCCGCAAATTAGTTTCCTTTCTCAATAACTGTGGTGCCATCCTTGGTAGTAGGATCTCAAACCCTGCCGTTTCTTCCACGATAGTGGGTTCCATTGACTTGTAAAATAGATCAGTGTTTTTAAAGCTGATTGTTTTCGTCCATCAGATCATCATTGACGCTCTACATCCAAGGATAGGACAACTCCCGAGAAATTAAAACGCAATGATGGAGTACTTCCTCTGTCCAATTTGAATCTTATTTTTAAAATTTGTTGATTGTGGCTTTGACTAATGATTTTTATAAATTCGATCAACGTTGGTAATATATAAATAATTATATTATATTGATTAAGTTAATTAAATTTATAAAATTTATTGATGAAAGATATAGTCCAAAATTTTTAAAATAGACTTCAAAATAGGACGAAAGGAGTGCATTACAAGCTATAAAACTCTTCTTGGGTAGAATTTCCTGATGTTTTATTAAGCCAATTTCGTGATGGGGTTGCTGGATTGCTGAATGTGATGTGTCGCGGTTGTGGGCCTGATTTGTTTCTGTTGTCCGCGATGTCAAAGTGGGTTCGGCCCAACTTACAGCGCCATTCTTGATCCGTCATCATCGCTCAAAGCCTCAAAGCGCAAACTGCGGATGAAGCTATGGCGCCGCTTATAGATGAGGCCCACGGATGAGGAGCCATAAGTGGACTAGGTTCTGGGCCTCCATGCCATAATAAATCGGGCCGGCGAGCATAGTAGTGAAATCTATATTTTCTCAAAAAAAAATAGTGAAATCTATAAAGCTATGGAAATGCGTAAATCATCAGCGGCTCCGATATGTACTCCACGTAGTCTGTAATTGTGTTGGTGTCGTCCGTACTGAAGATTTTCGTGTCACGCACCTCCTCCGCGCAACGGGTTTCACTGGCATCTTCGTCGCAGCGGACTTCACGATTTGCCGGCACCTCCCCTCCTCCGCGCCGCGCCCGCCTCTCCGCCTCGCTGCTTGCCTCCTCGGCGCATCCCCGCGTCGCCTCCTCGAAGCCTCGGCGTTGCGCCCGCCTCGCCTCCTCGGCGCCGCGCCCGCCGCCGGAAGGAACAGGTGTACTGAAGAAGTCGAGTCCGCTTCGATTCCTTGACGCCGCCTCGCTCGCGCAGCCGCTCCTCACCGCTCTGCCTCCGCCTCGCCATGCCCACCCCCTCCTCGCGCCCGCGCCGCCGCGACACCATGTTGGTCGTCCGCAGCTCCCTCATCGACACGGAAATTGGCGCGCTGGTCGACCTCGTCACCGCGCCAGACCGCCGTGCGGCGCTGCGCGCGGAGGCGGACCGGCTCCCCCGCGTGCGCCATGGGCGGATCCAGGGGTGGACAAGGTGGGCCGCGGCCCACCCTGGGATTTGGTCGAGAAAGGAGGAGGAGCGGACCCTCGGCCTAGAACTCCGGTGGGCGGACCGAGTTGCTGGAAGTGGGCGCTGAGCGGGGGCTAGCCTCGGGCGCTAGGCGGCGACGGGTGGCGGCGCATGTGTGCAACAAGCCAGTGGCGAGCGAGAGGAGGGCAGTGGTGCGTGGACCAATGACGGGCACCGGGACGCGAACCTGCGACGCGCGGCAGCGCGCGGACCAGTGGCCGAACGGCAGGCGGCGGCCGCGACGCGGACAAGCAGGCAGATGCAAACTGCCGGGGCCAGTAACCACACCGCGAGCAGCGGCGGCGCGGCGCGCGGAG
Source organism: Zoysia pacifica (assembly GCA_001602315.1). NCBI lineage: Eukaryota > Viridiplantae > Streptophyta > Magnoliopsida > Poales > Poaceae > Zoysia > Zoysia pacifica. Next base: position 20,470 of record BCLH01001070.1, on the reverse strand, counting down.
CCACGGACAAGGAAGCAGAGGCGAGCTGCGGGGATCAGTCGGCCACTCGGCGGGCTCCGGGCTCCAGGCTCCAGGCTTTCCGCTTGCAGCAGTGACTGGATTGGAGCAGTAGGGAAGCCGGAACTTGCCGCAGCCTGTTACGGGTCGCAGAGGTAATTTTAATAATCGATTTACAGATTTGGGGCATGGTAGCAAAGCAGAATTGAAAAGCATGTCTACGCAATTATGTTTTTTTTTTCTGCAGATTAGGCAAAATTGATATTCCTAACTGATGTATATTTTTCTATGCAACTAAGCTCTCGAATTTCTTTAATTGTTCTCACTTTTAAATTTTTAACTTTAACTTTGACTATTTATTTTATTAAAAAGATTAGTTTAAATGTGTAAAATTTTAAATTATAATTCAAATAACTCTAATAATAAATAAAATTATAATAAAAAATATTATATTTTATAAATTTTTTTTATAAGACAAATAATTAAAATTTGAATAACCGTGATAATAATTAAAAAACAGATGGAGTACAAATTCGCTTAACATTTAGTGTGTGGAGAAATTTTTTTTTTAAGCCCACCCTGAGTTTTGATCCTAACTAAGCCACTGGCGTGCGCATGTCGCCCGTCGACCTCCAGTGGGCGCACGTGCTATCCGAGGGCTGGGCGAGCTCGCTCCGCGGGTTCACGCGTGAGGACGAGTACCTGCAGGCCCTCCACTTCAACTGCATCTGGCTCCCCGACGGCAGGGCGCGCGTCAACATGTCGCTCCCCGTCGTGCTCGCCATCGGGGACGCCAAGGAGCAGATCAGGGATAACCCCGACGTCGCGCTTGAAGGGCCCAGCAGCGGTGTTGTCGCCATCCTGCTCATGTCCGTCTCCTGTTGTTCATTCTAATCTCGTTTTATCCATCTGGCGTCAATCTATTTGTATTCTTATGCGTTCTGGATGATAAAAAATGCTGCAATTTGGGTCCTTCTTTGTTTTGACCAAACACAATTTTTTTTCTGCCATCTTGATGGTTAAAATGGAATTGACTCTGCACGCATTAGAGGAATGAAACCAGCATTGTGTATTTCTCCATTTAACTTTGGAGGATTTGGATCCATCCTGGATCAGGCAGACTAAACCCAATACTCGATTGGAGTTCTTCGCATTACAACACTTGTGCCATGCTGCCACAAATTGATAGTGCGTGGAACATTAAGCACTATTCGTGTTGGTGTCGTTGTCGTCTTAAATGCGGTGAAAAGTTTCGGCTATGTTGATCGTGAGGTGCAATTTTACTTACCAAACATGAATTAAAAAAGCTTTTCAATTCTAGCTATGGTTACCGAAGCTATTTTTGATGTCATCTCTAATTATCATCACTCATGAATCAGGTTATCTGTCCAGCATTGAATGTCCTCGTCAATCTTGTATGCCCTCCACCTTCCATCAGCAACAAGCCATCCTTAGCTGCCACACAGCAATCTGCAAAAGTTCTTGTTGGGCCTTCTTCAGAAATCGGAGATAGGAACGTTGAAAAAGGTGCTTCAGATAAGAAATCTGAGGGTCAATCAGGGTGAATCTCGAACAGATCTGGTGATGGCAACATGGCAACAAGGAAATATCACACAAATTAGCACACCTGTTGTGCCATCTGGAGTAGTTGGTGACCGGAGAATATGTTTAGGGGATGGAGCTGGGGGTCGGGCCTTGCTGCTCAGTTGGAACAAGGATATTGTTGAGCTCGATGTAGTAAGAGCAAACAATGGCATTTGGACTTTTGTGGCTGTTGATTCTATTCGGGCCCCTCCTTGCCGTGTACTGCTTCTGCTTGCAAGAGACAACACAATTGCACATACACCAACGGAACTCCAGGTAGGCAGGTAGTATGTGCAACGAAACCATACTTGAGTCCCTGGTTTTTTCTCACCCTTCTGACCTTACCTCCAGTTTTAAGAACCATAACATATAAGTTTTATTTAGTTCTTAACTATGATTCACTTCTCATAAAAAAAACTATTATTCCACTGCATGCTTAATATTAGCCTGCCCCTCTCTAATATACTTTAGTGTTCTGATTTCATGTTTATAGCTATTTGCATAATGTTTGTTGATAACAAAATTACTTCTGGTTGTATTATTTCCTCTTTATGTAAGTGGCAATGGTGTTATGTCTGCTTCTTGGTATACATTTGATTTTAGTCATAAATTGTAAAGACATTCAGGATAGGTTTCAGGCATCCCAAAAACATCTCCTCTGTTAGAATACTTGTCTGCTCATGATGTTATGAAGGGATCAAAGTACTCTAATGAAAAGCAGTGGTCCTTAGTTCCTTGAAGGCTATCAGATATATGTTGCATCTTGTTCTGTCAAGGGTTATTGTGTTCCTCGTCATATTGAGCGGGTTTATTTAGATGGAGAAGCGATTTTGGGTTTATTACTCGAAGATAGCAACACAAGTTTCTGAAGTTTTCTTAAACAACAGGCCTGAATAATATGGTCTGCATATCAGATGGTGTAGTTCATGTTCATCAGTGTCGTAATTAGAGAAAATGTGTTTCTAATATCTGTAATACTCCGTAGATTGAATGGAACAAAGCATGACCTATCCTGTCGTTGAGTTGTCATGAACGATTAATACTTGGCTAGCTATGAACTCATCCATGACACTATTGTACGTACTAACTTAAGATTGATCACATGATTGTTTATTTTCAAAGCTTGGTTCATCTCTCCTTATTTTACATATATTTTTTTAGCAATATCTGGCTACCTAAAGCAATTGTACTCTGAACCTGAGGACCCAATCGTGAATGCGTTGAGTCACCAGTTTATTATTTTGTTTGGATTGGTGCTCATGTTCATATTATTCAAAAAGTCACTGAAACTTGTCCAGTCTGAGTTTCCCAAGTACTGCTAAGAGAATATCTGATGTTACCTTTCTCATATCACGGGAAAGAAATTCTTGGATCAAGTGTACGAATTAATGAAGTGTGAGTTGTTTATTACATCATTGTGGTTTTATTCATATTGTCATGACTATATCTTATTGAAATTATGTTACTTTTACCTTCTACATCGGAATAATGAATCATTATATTATTTTCTCGTATCAAATTGTGATTGCATCGTTTGCTTTGCCTGTAGTGTAGCACGGGCACTCGGGCCTGTCATCGTTACAATTGGTTTAGAAGGCAATGGATGGAAGTGGCAGAGTATAATTGATTAATTGATATGCTAGATATTATGTCTTGTAGACTATCATATGTATTATGGTTGATATTATGTCTTATAGACTGCCATGTATACCAGAGACCTGTTTTGCCCCAAGTATCTTGGAGTACTATATATATACCGACGAAGAGCCACTATGCAACAAACAATCCATCATACACGCATATATTATCTCGCCTGCAAACGAATCTCTCGCCTACGCAAGAGAGATCAGATCGAAAAAAGAACGAGCGAGAAAGATGTCGTCATCGTCGCCGCAGTCGACGGTGATCTCGGCGGTGAAGACCGAGGCGGAGGGAGGCAACGCCCTCCTCGTCATCAAGGTGACCAGCCAGATGGCGCCCGAGGTTACGATCCGCGTCAGGCGCGACGTGACGATGCTGGAGCTCGTGGACCACTACTGCGGTAATAACTCGATCGACCCCAGGGGAGTAGTGTTCCTGGACTCCCATGGCCCCCACAGCAAGCCCTCGCAGACGCCGAACCAAGTAGGGCTCAAGGACGGCGACGAGATCGACATAATGCTCTGGCAGGAAGGCGGCGCACTCGTCGGGTCAAATTCCTTCGTGGAAGCAGAGGATTTTTCGTGTTTGATCCTTGATCATCCTAGTTCTTACGGTTTCCTTATATAATTTTTTTTGTGAACTCTGTTTCCTTATATACAGACATGCATATCCTGAAGTCCTATTTCTATGTTACCGCTTACCAGTTCTGAAATCTTCGTGATGCCTCTTGCGTGATTTGTGAAAAGGGTAATTGTAAAATCCCACCTACATATAGGGGGTTTCATACACCACCTCCAAAATTTTTTTGTGTAGTCTAACACTTATATTTACTCTCTCTGTTTTTTAATTGTTGTCGCCGTTGACTTTTAAATTCAACTTTCTCATATAGACTTATTCATATATTTTGATAAATTTTTGTGTAGTCTAACACTTATATTTACTCCCTCCAAAAACTTTTGATAAATTTTATATATTTGATATAATTTGATTTATCATTAGAGTTATTTAAATCACAACTTAAAATTTTTACATTCGAGCAAATTTTTTGAATAAAAGAATAATCAAAGTTGATTATAAAAATCAACGGTGATATTAATTTAAAAACGGAGAGAGTAGTTTGTAGAGGCCTCTGGATAGCTTTGACCAGACGATGTATATCTAATCAAGGCTATCAAGCCTCCAATACGGATTAAAATGACCAGTCATAACTAGATAGCTTTCATATAATGTGAATTCTGATCACATGTGTATCACAACTCTCTGTGTTTTTTTCTTTTCATCCACTACGAATCACATGCAAAACTTCCATGGATAAATTTTCGTGCTACTAGAGATCGCGAGGCAAACTTAGGTGATGAAATATCAGTGTGCATAGTAATTATGATATGGTGAAGCATCTGAAACAATGTTAGAGCCGAAACATAAGTCACATTCACCGGTCAAAGCTGTCAGTGAGTATTTAAGAACTAAGTAGCAACTGAATCAAGAAAGGTTTTGCATGGAAACTCTGCTAAGTTGGAAGTGAGTTTTTAATTTGTGTTCCCTTTGTGAAATTTCATTGTTAAATAGTTATAGGTGAATTTGTCCGCCTATGATTTCACGATCAGATCATGGCAAATCAATCTCTACAGCCTATCCCCTCCCTGGTAAAGGGTAGGAGTGGTAAAAAGTAGCTCAACCCATGGTCATTTCACAATTTAAATTGGCCCTCACTAAATGGTAGGTTAAAAATAAATAGTAATGCAGTTAGATCTTAATTATTCGATATGATCATCTCCACAGTTAGTTTATTTTTGTCGACCTGCTACCAGGCCTAGTTAGGGGGCCTGCTTAATGCAAAGATTGGAGTCCAGACTATGCTTGGGCTTTAGTGGATTCTTAGAGTATGTTTCTGCGAGGCCCAACGATTCTGAAGATTTTGAAAACTATGAATTTTATTGTTCCCGCTGCGAATGATCTTCTAAATCCAATGTCAAATGCAGCAGGTCCTCCAATTTTACCCTTTTTTTAATCTCTATTTCCTTGATGATGCCGAGTGTTTACTACCTCGCTGTTTTTTCATGTTATTTTGGTCTCCAAGAGCAGCAGGGGAAAACTAAGGATAAATTTTATTACTACCTCCGTATAAAAAAAAATCATTTTTTGACTTTTAGAAACCACATTTGATCACTCGTTTTTTTTTCAAAAATAAAAACAAACAAGTCGTACTTATAGTATTTCTAATAATAAAATAAATTATAATTTTACAAATTTTTTGAATAAAACGAGTGGTCAAATTTAAAATCTGAAAGTTAAAAAATAATTTTTTTATGGAACAGAGAGAGTATGATTTACTAAAGAGGTAAATTTTAGAATTTCTAGCAGTAACATTGAAAATGTTCGTTTCCCTTTAACTCTGCCACAGACTTTTCCAAAATCAAGCTGAGGAAGGAATCATGTGTCGGTATCGGACGGCACTTTAATACACCAACCAAGCTACAACATCGTGGCATTTTCCCTGGCGCCTTGACCAGAACAGAATCAGTGAACGGCGACTGCTAAACAGATCAAGCGTCGCTCGTCGCAGGAGGGCCGCACAATGCCGCGAACGGTTGTCGTGCACCGCAGCCTGGCGCCCCCGCTCTATCTTCTCCAGAGCCACATGGCGCCACGGCGGCTCCCGGCTTATCTGGTACAGACGTGCATCCTCCGTGTGATCGGTTCCTCTCCGAGCCGTGCTAGTTACAGCACCAGCTCAGCACGAACCCGAGCAGTTTAACAGCTTCATACTCCCGAAACGTTCAGTGCTCTGCTGCTCGGGAGCGTCCGGACCGCCACACTCTTCGAACGATGGAGACCGTCGCGGCGGCGAGCTATGCCGGCAGGGCCGGCGCCACGCGCTCCCCGGCGTACTGCGCGGCCATGTCTTTCTCCCAGTCGTACAGGCCAAAGGTACGCGAGTTTCTTCATTAATGAAATTGTCGCGGTTCAGTTGCATTAAGTAGCAGCTCGTCAGCATGCGGAGAAGCTCTCGATCATGACGGTGATGGCTCGTGTCACGTACCGCAGGCGTCCAGGCCGCCGACGACGTTCTACGGCGAGTCGGTGCGGGTGAACACGGCGAGGCCGCTCGCGGGGAGGCAGTCGAAGGCCGTCAGCCGCGCGGCCCTCAGTGCCCGCTGCGAGATCGGGGACAACCTGGTGCGTACATGCTCATCGTCAGTGTACTCCGAAGTTTGCAGTCGTCCATCATGCTGCAACGCCAAGCTGACCTCGCTGTGTGCGCTGTTGGGTACTTGTGTTGTTGTGCCAGGAGGAGTTCTTGACCAAGGCGACGCCGGACAAGAACCTCATCAGGCTGCTGATCTGCATGGGCGAGGCGATGAGGACGATCGCGTTCAAGGTCAGGACGGCGTCCTGCGGCGGCACGGCGTGCGTCAACTCCTTCGGCGACGAGCAGCTCGCCGTCGACATGCTCGCTAACAAACTCCTCTTTGACGTGCGAATCGACTCTGATCCTCTCTCCATGAGTGTCATGTCTCGATCGAAACGGCTTGTCATTTCGCTTACGCATCTGTATACTCTGTACGCAGGCCCTAGAATACTCCCACGTCTGCAAGTATGCCTGCTCCGAGGAAGTCCCTGAACTTCAAGACATGGGTGGTCCAGTTGAAGGTACTGCCATTTCTTATCTTCTCCATAACCACCGCTAGGCGATTTAAATACGGAAAAAAATCAAAAACGAAAAAGAGCAGAAGAATGAACTAGTATCTCAAGATGCGTTCAGCCCACTCATCTAGTGTGTACCTTTTCTGTGCCTAATTGCAGTGCAGTTTTCTGCACTAGTATTACTGAACAATCATATGTTCCCTTCTGCATATTTAGACTGTAGAAATGGATGTACAGACCAACATCTTTACGTCGTGCAAATTAGTAATACATACTAAATGAGCAATATCCAAACACCAGCGATTTCAGTGTATATTCACACAGGTTAAATCTTCCTATATATGTTCACACAGGTGGTTTCAGTGTGGCATTCGATCCGCTTGACGGTTCCAGCATAGTCGACACCAACTTCACCGTCGGTACCATCTTCGGTGTCTGGCCCGGCGACAAGCTGACAGGCGTCACCGGTGGCGACCAGGTCGCCGCTGCGATGGGCATCTACGGACCTCGCACGACTTACGTCATTGCTCTCAAGGACTGCCCTGGAACACACGAGTTCCTTCTTCTTGACGAAGGTATGCTTTGAATTTGCAAACAGTGGAGATCGACTAGAGTATAGACAGTTTTGCGATGTAAATGTAATAGAAATTCGTCCCAAACATGTGCAGGTAAATGGCAGCATGTCAAGGACACCACATCCATTGGAGAAGGGAAGATGTTCTCTCCGGGTAATTTGAGGGCAACATTCGACAACCCTGAATACGACAAGGTACTCCTTTACTTTTCTTCAAAAGCACTCCCTCCGCTTTAAAATTCTTGATGTTTGTTAGCAGTATAAATTTGTACTAACCAACATCAGCAATTGGGTTCGTCAGAATCTAACTGAAGTGTTATCTTTGCAGCTCATCAACTACTACGTCAAGGAGAAGTACACACTGCGTTACACTGGAGGCATGGTTCCTGATGTTAACCAGGTACTTATATTAGCAACTATGCTCTAAATCTGTGTTCTGTTTTCACATCCTTTGAAACCGCAAAAGAAAACCAGTGCCTTAAAGCCAAGAAAAATAAATTATGATGGATGCAGATAAGGCTGATTTCATTTCCTTTTCATAGTCACACAGGAAGTCTGTAATGCCAGTAGTAGTTCTGTATTCATAATCAGGAGCACATCCCTCCACTGAATACTATCCGATCGATATGACATGTCAATTCTCACATTTTCCAAACCAAAGTGACAATTCCTGAGCTATAGAGAAGGCAAAGCAATCTTTCGAAAACTGGTATGCAGCTGCCAATAATAATTAAAAAAAACCCTGCTTTTTTTTTGAGAAAAAGAATTGCCTCCAATTGTAGTCTTACTGCAAGCCCCCCATGCTATTGCCGGTCGAGTTGTACCAGCGTCGGCTTTACGCAAGGCCACGCCACACACAGCAGTTCCCAACAGTGTGCTAACTTCACTTTAGGTCACTTCCTTCGGTATGCAGAACTTATTACGTGACCGCATGTTCATGACAATTCCTGTGAACGGTGACGCAGATCATAGTTAAGGAGAAGGGCATCTTCACCAACGTGACGTCCCCCTCGGCGAAGGCCAAGCTGCGGCTCCTGTTCGAGGTGGCACCCCTGGGCTTCTTGATCGAGAAGGCCGGCGGGCACAGCAGCGACGGCAAGCAGTCAGTGCTGGACAGGGTGATCAACGAGCTCGACGAGCGCACCCAGGTCGCGTACGGGTCCAAGAACGAGATCATCCGGTTCGAGGAGACCCTCTACGGCTCGTCCAGGCTCACCGCAGGCGCCACTGTTGGCGCCGCCGCCTAAGATTTTATTTTTTTTTTTGTTGTCACTGCTCACTGTGTCCCAATTACTTGTTTATTCTACAGTTAACAAGTTTTTTCTTTTTACTTCTTATTCTCGTTTTTTAATATATATTTTTCTATTTTTAATATATTTTTATCTTTATTTCTTTTTTTTTAACGTATTTCATATTTTCTACCTTACTTAATGTTTTATGCTCACACCTAAAATAAAAACTAAATGAAGATGGAGGGAGTATATACTTAAAACGCAACAAGCTGAAACTCCTTGGAAGGCGTCACCTAGAATCCATTTTGTGGTGCGTATACAGTGGGCAGACAGGCGTGTGGAACGAACTCTCGCGCACCTGCAAAGTAATTTTTGTGCACGGTTTGCTTGTGTGCATGGCAACACTCGTGGCATCGCTCATCAGACACTATACATGTGTGCGCATGCAACAGTGCAGCAACAGCCTCCATGTCCCGATGTTTTCCTGCCACCAAAACTGAAACAATCCGACTATCCGGGGGCGTGGAGGAGTATTGGAGTGCAAAATAAGCAGTGTGACGCCACTGCGGCTTGATTGATTCGAAACGAGCTCAGTTTGGCACAGCAGAAACTGCAGGAACACGGTACAACTCGTATCGCGCAATGAAAAAGCACGTAGATTCACTGCAGCCTTGCGCAGACCGTTCCATCGTGAAACCGACGCTCCAGGTTCCCGTCCGTCCGTCGGAGAGCGCGCAACAGTGCCCAGCATTCCGCCTCTGATTGCACAGCTCGAGTACGCACGCAGCACCGAGGTCGCTCCAGCCGCGACAGCGAAATGCAGGTCACGGCCGTGTCGTGTCGAGCGGTACGATCGAATAGAGCGGTGTGCGCGCGCGCGCCTAGGCAAGAGTGTCCTGGATCGACATGGCTAGCTTCATGAGGCTGCCGGGGCTACGCACGTCAAACGCACGGGACGCTCTATAATTCCAGTAGTACCCGGCTTGCAGGCAAGCGGATGGGCGACGAAGATGACAGGCCGGGCACCGTCCGCGTCGCGATCATGCTGCCCATGCAACAAGAGCCGGCAGGGGGGCAGAAGAGACGGTACCGCGGTGATTAGCGAGTGGAGATGCGTGTCCGTTCCTCGCGTTACTTCGGCTGGCACCGAGGGGCACTGGGTACGGCGGAGCGCAGGGAGGGAGCTGTGGCGTCTATGTGACCCGACGGCTGCCTGTCCGATCCGTCGCGCTTTGTTTGACACCTCCGCGTTCGATTAGTCTCGTGCTTTGGCGTTGCCATCATGCGACTCGCCCACGAGATCAGCTCACCAGTGCGCGGCAGAGAGGATTTTTTTTTTACCGGCCTCAGGTGCGGCAGTGTTAGTTGCAGCCATCATTTGGTAGTCTGCATGTTTTGCTGCCTGGTTTACAGGCGGCGCGTTCACCTGCAGTTCTACTGCAATCGTTTTATATCCCGTCTCCGGCATGATTCACAATCTTGGTTGATCCTTGCCGTAGTAACTGATTGCATAATCAACTTAATCATGTCTAACGGTGTCAAGATGATGCGTGCTCCCAGAATCTCCTAGGGCAACTGAACGTTTGCCATTTGTAATCGAACATGTTGAGTTTTTATGTGTGGCCAATCATTTCCTCTCAAAGCCTAAGTAAAAAGTAACTTGGTAAAGGTAGATAGTTCTAAGTTCTACCAGCACCTTACCAGTCACCAGAGTGAATAACCATGCTAGCGCATGGATTTTTTCCCCAGCTACTCCGTATTTCTATGCGACTGTAGATCACATAATCATTCAGAAACCACAATACGTAACTGTTTGGGCCAACAACAAGAGCGCACGATCAGCAGAACTCGGCGATTGAGACAAACCTCTGTCAGAAGCAGCATGCAGAACTTTACGCCCCGCGCGCCTGTAGCCAAGCGACACGAGCAGACGAATACACATGGATCAGCCGCGACGGCGCCTGCCTGTGTGCCGAAGGGAGCCGCAGCGCAACGCCAAGGCCACAGCTGCTAGCACAACGCGCCCAAGGGAGCGGCACAAGAAACAAGCGCGAACGCGGCGGGGGTAGCACTCCCGGGCGGCGACAACGGTGCGAACCCCCATGCCAAGAGCAGGTGGCGAGGTTGGAGCGACGCCCTCTCTTTTGCCGCCGCGGGGGCCAGAAGGAATGCCCTTTAACGGTTTCCGAGGCGGCGGCAAGCACGACCTCCTTTAAGGACCAATCGCGTGCAGTGGACGGGCCCGAGCCTAGGCGCTACCAGTGCCGGCGCCGCGTGAGGCAAGGCCTGTCCGCTCCGCTGCCACGGCATGTCTCCATGTCAAGCGAGCTCCCGGCGACCCGGGTCTCGGTGCGGTGGGAAGGAATTGCCCGCGGTCCAAAAGTAGGAACGATGCGTGACCGGCGGTAGGGCTCCTCGCGTTTGACACAAAGCGATGCCGGTCGGTCGTTGTGGCTAGCGCGGATGTGATGCCTGATGCGCCGCGCGACACCGGATTTAGAATTTGTTTCCCTCCAAATTTAGGTGACATTTGAATCTTTACAGATTTTAAAAATTCAGATAAATTTTTTTTAATACTATCAAACATGAAAGTTTTTAAAAAATTATAAAATATTATAAAATCTCATAAATCTAACTATTATTTAATATTTTATACTATAATACACATTAATATAACTAAAATAATAAAATCTCGTAATCTAAATGTTTGAAATTTTGAAATATTAAAATTCGAATTTTAAAATTTAAAAATCTTGATAAAATGTTTTAATCCAAATGACAGAGATTTTATAATCTTTAAATTCGAATTCTAAAATCTCAGAATCTTTAATTCTAGAATCCGTATTCAAACAGAGCCTTAGTACTACTCCTACTTCCTTCAAACCTTTGGCAGTTCAAACTGAAGCCCTCTTTGAGAGAGAACTGGTGATCTGATTATTGGACACAGATACGGAAATGTAAGAGGAAAATATGAGATGAGCTGCGTGTTATCCACCCCCCAAATGAACAAAGAACAAAGGTAAAAAAACAGCTTACAATACACGAAGAGTTATATAGCTATCACCCCATCCCCTCCGTCAACTGCCAGTCGGAACCCGACTGCTACCGTCGTCGAGCATGCGTGGCTTGGCCTAGTACATCCGGAGCACGCTCCGAGCGAACGATTGCGAGGACAGCGGCCGCCCGGGACCGGCCTTGCTCGGCAGTCCGCCTCCGCGCCGCTGCATCGGCGTCAGGTAGAACCGCAGCATGCCGTTGTCCGCGGCGCGTCCGGGCGAGCGGCGCCCGCTGCAGTTCCGCTCCAGCTGCTGCTGCTGCTGCACGTGCTGCTCCTGATCCCGACGCTTCACGTTGCCGCTGGCGTCCACATAGCTGCGCCTCGAGCTGCCGAGCCCGCCGCTGTTGCTGCTGAACGAGCTGCGCGCGCTCAGGTTGCTGTTGCACCGCTGCATCTTCGGGTTGGCGCCGCGGACGCGCAGGTCGGGCCACGGCTCCGTGAACGAGCGGTCGGCGATGTCGGAAGGGCCGCCGCTCCTGCGACCACCGGCGGCGGCTCTGCGGTGGATGAGGCCCCAGAGGCTCCACGCCTTGCGCCACCGGCGCGGCTTCTTGGCGGGCCCGGACAAAGCCGCCTCCAAGCTCGCGGAGATGTCCTCGATCAGGGAGTTGGAGCTGAACTCGCGGTCGAGCAGGTCCTCGGCATGGTGGAAGTGGTAGAATTCTGAGCCGCCGATGGGGGACTCCTTCATGTTGGCCGCGGCGGGTGCTGGCATTGGCTCGGTGACCTCGAACGACGGCCTGCGCACAGAACTTGTACGCTCTAGGCCTGCTTCGAACGACGGCCTGCGCACGGAGCTTGTTCGCTCCAGACCCGCTTCGAACGACGGCCTGCGCACGGAGCTCGTTCTCTCCAGACCCGCTTCGAACGACGGCCTGCGCACGGAGCTCGTTCTCTCCGGACCCGCTTCGAACGACGGCCTGCGCACGGAGCTCGTTCTCTCCAGACCTGCTTCGAACGACGGCCTGCGCACGGAGCTTGTACGCTCCAGGCTCCGGCGCCTCCGGCTGGAGGAATCGAGGTAGTAGTCTCTAGTCTGCAATGAGCCACCTGGCGGGTCTGGATCAGCGTCGTCTTCCACAGGGATTTGACCGTCGGAGCGCTCGACGATGTCCATCGGGGTGTCCTCCAGCACGGACAGGATAGGAGGGAGGCGGGAAAGCGGAGGAGGAGCGCGTCCGATGCCAATGCCGCCGCCGGCACCAAACAAGTACCCGTCCCAGGACGCGCGTGGCTCGTCCCAAGAGAAGCCGGCGTCGTCGATGGACATGCGCGCGGCGTCGAGGGAGAAACGCGGGGCGCTGTCACACGAGCGCCGGCCACCGGCGAGCTCCGTGCCAGCTTCTCGGAGACGCCGCCGGCGAAGGAGTGACTGCTTCGAAGGCTTCTCTGGAGGCGGCATTGCAGCCGCCGCGGGCTTGTTCACGGCAGCCTCCTTCTTGAGCTTCTGCTTGCGACGCCACTTCTGCCACTTCTTGCTGAACACAGAGGCGGCGAGCCAGAAGCTCCCCGCGATCTCTTTCAAGTCCTTGGGCGAAGCCTTTTTGGCTTGCGACGCCTCATCGTCAATGTGATCCTTTATCGCCTTACCTTCTGGGGCTGCATTGACCTCGGCTTCCATCTCCCCGGAGATGTCCATCGCGACAACGGACTCCACCACCGGGATTATCTCGTCGGGCTCCATGACCACAGGGATGTCCTCGTCCATGAAGTCATCAGGGACGCATGGCGGCTGCGGCAGGATGTCGGCGGCGAGCGCAGCCGCAGCAGCGGACGACGAGGCCGGGAACGCGCCGAACGCCGTGCCGTCGCGGACGCGGTCACGGTCGTCCTGGTGGAACAGCGCCCACAGCGTGCTGCGCCCGCGCACGTCGCACGAGCGACGTTGCGGCTCGTCCGCCCTGGCGGCGGCCGCCGCCGCTGAAGCAGTGGCGAGCGCGTCCCCGCCCCGGCCGCAGGAGAATGACTTGCACCGCCTGAGGTCTGGCGGCGCTGCCGCGCCTGACGTGGACGAACCACCGCCGGCGAACGGCCTGGCAAATAGGGACCGGATGGCCGATGTGGACTTGCGCCCGGGCGCCGAGGCCGCGGCGGCGGACGCCTCGAGCCCCGCGAGGCGCTCGCGCAGGCACGCGGCGCAGAAGCCCGTGAACGTCTCGTCCGGGTGCAGGTCGCAGCTCGTCGAGACCGAGCGCCTCGGCGGCGCCGGCGGGGCTAACTGCAGCGTCATCGCCCCCTCGGCAGTCACCCCCACCCCACACACACACACACCCCCGAACCGACGTCACTGTGCTGCTAGTACCGTTGCACCATTGCACTCGTGCTGCTGTGCGGGAGAAGTTGCCGGTGTGCGAGGTCTCGTTTTTAAGAGGCACGTCGGACAGGGTAAAAGGGTGAAAGAAAGAGCGGCGAGAGAACAAAAGCGAAAGCGAAAGTTGAATCACGGGCCCCGGCGAGGTCTCTCTCTCGTCGATGTGCCTTCCTCTCTCTAGTTCCTTTTGCATTGC
>BCLH01001069.1:74706-86912 GCA_001602315.1 Zoysia pacifica | reverse complement strand
AAGTACTATAAATGCAATAATCAATTAAGTAGCTTTAATAATTTACCAGCCCACCCTATTATTTTGTATGTTAATCCATTTAGTAACTTGGCTTAACCCACTGCATCTCTCTCATTGCATTGCATGGCATGCATTTTCATACTAGCGTTTATTTTTTTTTGTTTAGTGAATGATGATACGGAGAGTGACGTGAGTGATGGAAAAAAGGGAGATGCTTTGTTTGATTGTGTGAAACACCTACAAACTCAAAGCAAATATCTTGCATCTTGAACCCTATTTTGGATCAATTGTTAATATTGACTTGTTTTAGTTAAAATTATGTCGTGCATTGGGTTGGGTATTAGTGGTATATGTGGGTTGAATCCTAATTGCTGCATTATTCATTCCTTGATTACTTGTTCCACCTTGTCCTTGAATATTTTTGTCCAAGGTGGGAGTTTCCCATTTTACGGCGTGTCTTGTTTAGCCATGCATAGACCGGTAGAAGTCGAATCAGTGGAAGGTCACCACTGTTTCGTGAGTATATGATCTGTATTTATCTCGTTGCTTATATGGTTGGGCTAAACTTGAGGATGATAAATTAGAGACCAGACGGAGATGATGTATAGGATGGATTGGGAAGGCCGATCGTTCACGGTGGTAGCTCCGTCTGTGTCGATTAAGGACCGACCGATGTTAATTGTTGGCCTAAGCACTTTTTATTCATACTACATGTCGAATATAATGGTAAGACAAGCCAAATATCTCATTTACATACCAATGTTTGGCCCATAACGGCATGTCTTGACTGACACGCACGAGTGACCGCTGGGCTCTCATGAGACACGGGACCAATCCTTTTTGACTTGTCGATTGTCCAACCGCTTGGGAATGGATGAGAGAAAGGTTGACATGAGTGCTCTCTTGTGTAACTTTAGTGAGTTACATGAGCCGGATAGTCCTCAAGTCGTGTGGGTACACTTGGACTCTCCTGTAGGGTGTGTAATCGATTCGAATCGCCGCGGTCTCGGTTGTGACCAAGTCTAGTGTCCATTGATTTTCGTCGTAGCTAACAACTTTACCTAATTAATCACATGTGAGAAAGGTTGTGATGCTAGTATGGAGTTGATGGACATATCTCGGTATTATTGTTTACTTGTTACCCGAGATACATAGGGGCATGAATTCTGTAGGTGTCTTATACCCTAAGGTTATTTTGCTTTATGCTTGCTTAATATTTCACTTTACCTTAATCATCGCTTTAGACAAAAAGTTTTAACCTATGGCCTTATCTTTGCTATTTAACATTATGCATTATTCTTAAAGTTAGGACTAGTCCATGGGTAAGTCTTGCTGAGTACCTTTGTACTCATGTTTGCTTAGTTGGAGTTTTGCAGGTATTGGTATTTATTGCCCTTTCTAGCGTGATGGTAGTGTTCGTGGGCTAGGCACAACCATCTTTTTTGGTTTGTTTTGAAAACAAAATTCCTGATGCTTACATTGTCATCAATCCTCGTTAGAACATAAAACTAAATTGGCCTTGTTGAACTATGGTTTTAGAAGGTTTGAGAGTTAAAGCTGCGACTCTACTACTCCTCATTCATGTAAGTTTTGTTATATCTTTATTTACTTATGATTTGTTATAATTTCTTCAATTATTTTTTAAAGTATGTGTATCTTTTTACAGAGTATTAAATGTTGGTTACCGATATGCTCTCGTTCTGGACGATGTATGAGAAGCATATTGGGGGACGACTGGAGTTGGTTTCTCGTTAGTCGAATTGTGTTTCGCTTATGTACTGCAAACTAATTTGACTAATTGGAACGTTTCTGACATTTACTGTTTTTCTCAAATACGATAATGAGATCTGAATTGAATATGTTTTATGAAAAATAAAAATTAAAAGTTATGAACCAAACAATGTTGTTGTGTTTTATGTTGTGAATTTAGTTGCAACTTGTATTATATATATTATAAGATTTAGACCATATAATAAATATTCGATATTTATTTTATTCATATTTTTGATATCTTTTTCGGTTATCAACCATGTTTCTGAATTTCATATTTATCCGTTCATTTTCATTTCTGACTTTTTAATTTTTGTTTTTGTACGGTGTTTAAATATAAAAGTGAAAATAATTGAGGTGTTTTTCCGACTGTTTTCATCCGTACAGGGGCAAGTACCAAATAGCATTCATGAATTCAGATCCACCAAAATCAGTGCGAACGCCAAACAAGTAAAGGCAAATATAAGCTTGTGTTAGTTACAACAGTGATCTCAATTAGGGAGGGGGAAAATGGAATAACCACCAAATCTGCAATTTATTCAACAGGGATTAAGACTCAAATGAACCATAGTGGATGATTTCCATTAGAGCTCTGGAATTTCTAGTTTGTTAGTTCGACAACCAATGGGTGCCACTGAAACATCCAGTTGCAGAAAAAAGAAAATAGAATAAGACATAAGCTTGTCACCACCATCAAGCATCGGAGATTCTGGTAGGAAGAGTGCCATCTTCAAGTCTACTCAAGAAAAACAAAATATTGAATTAGGGACCAGAAGAGCAGAAGCTTGCACTTCTGCCCAAGAGGCAGCAATATGAAGGCTATTCTTGCAGAAGTCAACACGAACATGCATTGCAACAAACCAATAGTTCAATCATAAAATAGGCTTCAAAAGGTTATTCAGGAGTATAGATGTTTCTTCTCACGTAATGAGAATAAATCTCATCGACACCAAATTCAAAATTTGCCCACGAAGGCAATGGAATAGCAGAATAATGAAACTGATTTGTCACATGGACAATGCTGTGAGATGTGTATGGACAATATACTTGGTTATTACGAATACCTAAGGCCAATTTATAGATACATCACTTGGCAGCAATAACTTTGCAACAGAGAAGCAACAGAATATGCAAGCCGGCATCACTGTCTTCTTGTGAATCGTGTTATCTACATCAATGTTTTGTAGCAGCACCAGAGAGCACTGCAAACAAGATGGAGCAAGACAACTAGGCTCTTAAAACATCTCTATGTATATTCTACAGAAACGAAAATTACAGAAGCATAAAATACGATTTGCCGCATGAAAGTAATGCATTCTAAAATGATTATTCTCTGAACAACCAAATGAGCCGTGCCGAATCCAAGCAAAGACATCTAAACATAGCAAATGAGCTACAAACAGCAACTAGTTTCGTTCAGTACACAGAACTCATCTATCACCACACGGTATTTTCCACTGTTCCACTCTATGGATCAACAGCCAAGCTCGAATTAAGGATGACGGAGTGGAGAAGCTAGTCGATGTGTGGGACGGACGATTTACTCAGGTCTGGCGGCGGAGACGCTTCCGGAGCTTCCGCAACTTGTGCTTGTTCATCTTGCGCTTGCGCTTCTTCTTCACGCTGTCCGCCCACACCTCCGCTGCCCCTCCGCTGACCTCGTCTTCCCCGATCGGATCCAGGCACGGGCGTATCTGGAGGCCGGGGTGGAACGAGAAGATGGCGTCGCGGAGGGTCGGGGGTGGCAGTTCGCTCGGGGCAGAGTACGGGAGGGGCGGCGCCGGGGCCGCAGACGGGGTTTGCTGGATTTTCGGCGCCAGGCGTGTTAGCAGAGGGATGGCCGGAAGCGGCGGCGGGTCGCGGAGGAGGAGGAGGAGCCTGCGGATCGGCGCGGCGGCGGCGGCCATCGGAGATATGAAAGGCAGAACCGAGTTTAGGGCTGCCTGGAATACAGAATACAGTATATAACTTACTCGCTTTATTCCTAAATTATTACCATCTTATTAAAAAAATTCAATGAATAATGTATATTTTATTATTAATTTTGTTTGAATCATGAGTTATAATTGTACAAATTTAAATTAATTTTTAAATGAGATAAGAACGATAAAAATTGATGTTAGAAATTAACGACGACAACAATTTAAAAATGAAAAAAGCTCTACTAAAAACAATATAGAAATACTCATCCGTTCTTAAATTAATGTCTCCGCTGATTTTTAATTTTAACTTTTGACTTTTCGTCTTATTCAAAAAATTAGTTCAAATATGTAAAATTTTAAGTTGCGATTAAAATAACTCTAATGATTAATTAAATTATAACAAAATATATAATTTTTATCAAAATTATTTGAATAAGACGAAAGGTCAAAGTTGAAATTAAAAGTCAACGGTGACATCAATTTAAAAATAGAGCGAGCGAGTAAAGGAAATGTATAAAAAAAGTGAAAAAAACATGAGAATGAAAAAACATAAGAATTGAGAACCTTACTATTTGGATTGTAGGAAATGCATGAACTAAAAAATATAAATGTTATTAGAGGTGCAAATTATATAATTATGCTTGATGGGATTTTGGAGAAAAAGAAACCAGCACACAGAACAGTACATCATCTTGGGCTCCAATTGGGCCTTTATTCTTTTCTCGTACGATGTGCAAGTGAACCAGGCCAGGGCAAAGTGACCCTACACCCTTCGTTTACTTTCTTTCTCCTTGCTACCGTCCACTACCGAAGCAGCAGGCCAAAAAACATGGAGTCCTGCGAGAGCTGCAAGGGGCTAGGGGCTCGGGGAGCTCGAGGGAAGGCGGGGTGGAAGGTTTCTTCGATGGAGTTAGGCAGGACGACAGCTCTACCATGCGCTATTTGTGGATCCGCCTCTGATTCTCAAGCCATGGTTGTAAGAGAGGGAGATCAAAGGCAAGAAGTTTCTTTTGGCTCGGAGTGGATTTTTTTAATTTATGTGTTTTGTGGAGGAAGGCATTCCTTTCATGGGGATTAAGGAGGCTCTTTCCTCCACTCCAAACGGTAGAGTTCGAAACTTTTCTTAATTCCTCCATTTTTTTCTTATGTCTTTCATTCGTTCGAAATGAGACTTTAAGGGTGCATTTGGTTGGTGGGGTTTGAATCATTCACATTCCCATTTAACACTCTTAAGGTAAGAAATGGATAACAATGACAGAGAACAAAAGTTTACAATAATTGCTTTTACGAAATTCAAAATTTTAAGCGTGGTTGATAAAAAACTCAACTATTTTTTTAATGATTGATAAAGAATTTCACCATTATGCTACTGATGTTCAGATAAACTATTTTTCTTATCAATTTGGACGGATCATATTTTAGGCTTTTTGGATTTATGCTATGCTATTGTAACAACAGTAGCAAAAAAAAAAAAAAAAGCAGCCATGGCAAACGGGCTCTTAGTTTGCTCCTAGCCGATTAGGCGCTCCTGCTCCTACGGATGAAATATTCATCTATTAAAAAATGGATAGTGTTGCGCTTAGGGCATCTATAATAATATTTATATTTGTGTCATCCACTAAGAGTCTAATCTTGATTCTGAATGAGCCACGTCACCATAAAATAGTAGCCGTCAGATCAACATCTTCCACTCAAATCTGGCCGTTGATTTAGCCCTTTGCCTCTTCCTCTCCCAGTGGGTGGCAAATAAAATCTCACGGCCTCTCCTCTCCTCCCGCCACCGTCGCCATCACCCCTACTCCTCCCACTGCTCGCCTGCAGTCCTCATACCCGGCGCTATGCCACCCCCTCCTCCCCCGGTCCGCTACATCTCCTCCCAGCGTTCCCACCGCGGCAGCCCTTCCTCCTCCAACGCCGGCCCCAGCCACCCCTTCTCCCACAGTCCTGCCACAACATCCCCTCCTGCATCCTCTCCTCAAGCGGAGGCAGTGCGAGGAGGCCGGAGCCAGCAACGACGAGGCAGACGATGACGCTGCGGCATCCGCCACGATGACACCCGAGCAGCTGCACTGCGCTGCAGAGCTGGACGCAAGGGTAACCTTGCTGCGGCGTTCAATCCAGGATCTGAGCCTGTGGGTCCTCCCACCGCATATCGCGCAGTGGTTGCCGCACCTCCGTGCGCACTTCCTCGCCTCTTCCGCCACCCTCGCACTCCAGGTCAACGCCCACTCCACCAACGAGCAGGTAACGAATGGGCTCTTTTTTATTTTTTGGGCTCTAGGTGTTCTTAGACCCCGATACAGGATCATCACTAATAGGAGAAATGCTACAAGCTAACACGTTCATTTTGAATTGTTTTACAAGCATTTGTGGATCTAGATCAAGCTGCCTAAATATTTGTTTCCTACAGATACATCCGAATTGTCCAGATGTTGACGTGTGTATTTTGAGGGCTACTGGGAGAGGGCATTATTTGTTATGGATGTGAAACCAGGGATATCATTTGCGGTATGCACATCTGTACTTATTTTCCATTTGCTATTGCAATTTTACATGACAAATACACCTGCAAATCAGAGGAATCGCCACCTGGAAAGATGGTACTGACAATTTGGTTACTTAAATTAATCCTGTGTACTTTTTCTAGGCCCAACAGAGAAAAATAACTCCAAGAAGAAAATTCAGCCTATGAGAAAGCTTTATCAGATTGTCAACAGAAATTTCAGGAAAAGCAACTTAAAGCCAGCCATGTTCAGATTAATCTGAAGGTTCCCTATCATACCTTTTAAATACTTTTGTTCTACCCTTTGCCTTCGTTTGTTTTTCTTCATTTCTTATGACATCATCTGGTAGTTTTCTTAAAGTAGGTGGTGCCAAGAATGCTGTGCTGATTACTGATATTCCATCCACTCTTAAACTGATGTTGCTTGGACAACTTTAGTTCATTTTTTAACTAAAATTCTTGTGCTAATGACAAGAAATTAAAACTGCGGGACTATGTTTTTCCATGTTACGATGCGTAAGCAGTTTTATCCATCATGGAGTAGCCACTCTTTCACAACCAAAATACCCCTGTTTGCCGAGTGCTTAGAGGTAAAAACACTCGGCAAAGTGTTTGCCAAGTGCTATCCACGGTATAGCCTATTCGACCTACCTTTTGATAGTAAAAAGTCGTTTGTCGAGTGCTCTTTAGACTCTCAGTAAAAAAAAATAGACCGAACGGACAGAAAACAGTGACGGAGACTTTGTCGGGTGCCTGCCTCGCACACTCGGCAAACTATTTTTGTTTGCTGAGTGCCAGCCTCGTGACATTCGGCAAACATTTAACTTTTATCGAGTGTCTGGATAAAAACACTCGGCAAAATCTGGGGCACTCGGTAAAATATGTTTTCGAAATAATAAAATCAGCCAAAATCACACATATATCACATCACAGGCAGTTTATATAAACCACAAACATATAGATCACATCACATGCAATTTATATAGCCAAAAAACATATAAATCACATCACAGACATTTTATATAAACAAGTCTCATATAAAACACAATAAACATGTATCATATTCCAATAGCTTCACACATAATCCAATATGTTCACACATAGATCAACTACGAGGCCACGGCGGTGTATGAGGCGATTAATTCGATGCCGCCGATTGATTCTGTACAAAGGAGAAAAGATTGCATATGTTAGACAAGATTTAAAGTAGAAACAAGCAACTTAAAACATTTATACTCACAGTAGTTGCAGGAGGAGGTGGAGGAGAGAATAACTTCGGTGGCAGAGGTTGACCTATCCTCTCGCTAAGACTTTGCATTCAGTGAAACATTTGCTCTATCCTTTGCCGCTCGGCCTTTTGCCTCTGCCGATCGGCCTCCATCCTCGCCGCCATCTCCTCCCTTAGCATCCTCTCTTCTGTCAACTCGGTCTACAATATTTCACCTCAATATTACAATGCAAAGCAAAGGTATGTTAAAATCAAAGAACGACGAATAAAATGGAAGTAACCTGGATTGCCTCCATCCGAGACTGTGCAGTGGCTGGTCGTAGGTGTATGGCCTGGCTTGAACTCGTGCACCTTGCTCGAATCTGAGAGAGAGTGAGAGTACTGGCCGTGTCGAGTGTGCTGTCGTCAATCCAGTACCGCCTGTGCTTCTTGCCTCCTCCTACCCTCATGACCCTCCTACCCTCATGACAACTTCTCCATCAAAGTCCTGGGTGCTCGGATCGTACTTTTGCCTATGGACCTCTCTTGCCATCTTAGTGTACTCACTGAGGCAGTCTGCCTTGAACTGGGAACAAGGCTGGTCACCATGTGACGAGGACTGCGAAAAAATAGCAAAATGAGTAGAAATTATGCAGAATTGAGCGTTATAATAAAGAAATAGATTCGCGTACCCATCTAGCCGCGTATTCGTCGAGGCTTAGGTTGCCTTGATGGTGTGGTGCACCTGGCATCATCAAACAACGCTCCCGGTAAGCGTTGTGCGTCTCCACTCACTCAGCGGCGCACCACTTATTCACCATCTTTTCTTAACACTGGAGATGCTGGGCGCACCACTACGGAGGCACCTACACATCATTAAGTATATGACATAAAAGAAGATCAAATTAAGCGTACTAAATCTCAGAAGAAAGCAGTATTAATGTTTTATATTTACCTGCAGGTATTTTTCTCGGGTCATTGACATAGTTCTTGCTTGAATTTTGGTGATCTTCGTGTCAAAGTACGTAGCATGATATGTTACAATGGCCTGCACGCGAGCCTCGTAATGCATGTCCTTGATGAGTTTGACACGGCCTTGTGAGCCACAGTGACCGCTTTAGCCTCGTATCTATTCTGGCATCTGAAGAAATCCTGCATATAGACGTGATGTATCCAGTCATTATTTAGCAATGTCAAATAAAAATTAAATGTAATGCGAGAAATACTTACCCACAGCTCAGCCGTCACCTGCTCCGCCTTGTTGTGAAAGACCCTGCCATCCCGATCTGGTACATCGAGAAAAGCGATGTACTGGTCCCATGAGTAGGCCGGCTCATGCCCTCCGCCATACGCAACCAGGCCCGAAAAATGTAGCATGCACAAAAGACCAAGGATGCCATTGACATGACGTTTATGATCACCTGCAGCCACAAGCATCCAACCTCTACCCAAGTGATTAAGATAAATTATTAGTTTCTATTGTGATTTTCAACATATCAAAGGGAAAATAAATGACAACTTATTAAGTTACTTACCTAGCATCAGTGGGTCGAATCAGCGGGCGTCTCTCACGAGGTATCGGTCGGGTCGGGAGGGTAGAGAGACCTCGCAACCAGACACCCGACGTTCCAGAGGAAGCTGAACCCCTGTCGCCTCCTCCTGCTCCTTCTGCTCATCCTGCTCTTGCTTCTCCTGCTCCTCATCTTGCTCCTGCTCCTCGGGCGACGATGGAGGTACAGGCGATGGTGGAGCTACAAGTGCCTTGCCTCTCCCTCAACCTCTGCCTCCACCCTTTCCTCGACTCTTGCTAGACCCCTTAGCTGCATCAGAACCTCTTTTGTACAGCGATTTTATCTTCCTGAAACCGCCTACCATCTTTGCCCAATCACCTGCAATTAAAAAGAGTAAACCAATCAGCACAGATAAACAAAATGTATTAAAAGAAAATGCAAAAAAGAAAATTAAAAAATGAACTAGTATTAAAAAACAAAAATTAATTATTAGTATGGATCATACATGTATTAAAAATAATCATCATGATCGAAATTAGCTGGATCATAAGTCTCATCATTACTATCACCAATGTCAATATAATCGTGCTCGTGCTTCGAAGGAGGAATGGTGTTATCACTATCATTGCCTAAATATAATCGCTTAAGTAATTCTAAATCCTTCACATTATAAACCTCATCTCCAGCGTCCTCGTGGATTGCTCTTTCATTGTCTACCTCCATTCCGATCGCTTCGGTTAGGTCTATCTCAAAAGTACCTTCTAGCCCATTTTCTTGAAAGAACTCTCCGTCATATGTGTTGTAATCTTCATTGTTTGGGACCGGTAATTTACCGTGTGGAGATACCTTGTACACAACATCTCAACCCTTAAGACGGTCATCGGTTTGGCACGGGTAAGAGAGATAATAAACTTGTGTGGCCTGTTGAGCCACAATATAGACATCGTCTCCTAGTAAGACGGATGATTGTCGAATTTTGACTAACCCAAGATTAAGGTTCCGTCTCACTACTTCAGGATCAAACCAATGGCATTTGAATATGACAGGATTAAGAGATTTGCAACCACGAAACGTGAGTTCATATATTTCTTCAATTCTTCCATAATACTGGACCCCATCAAGGCCTTGCGTAAAAACTCTAGTATTTGTCGTTCTTCGATTGGGCCGACTATGCTCATGTTTTGTTGTGTGAAAGCAATATCCATTCACGTCATAACCGGTAAATGACCTGACCCTATAGGCACAGCCGTCGACGATCTGTCTCAACTCGGCACTCATAGACGCATCGGTTTGGCCCTGCGAGATAAATCAAGATAGTTCGTTGTATTATTTACACATACGAGCAACTGTAATGTCAAACTAAGTACGAGGTAAATCGGACAGTACCTTATGTTTGAACCAAGATATGAGCAGAGCTGTCTTGCATACTGGGCATGGGAACTTCCTGTGAACACACCAACCGCAGAATATCCCATACGCCGGGAAGTCATGCAGAGAGCAGTGGTACCAAACATGCATTTTAAAGTTCCTCTTTGTAGCTCGGTCATACATCCAGACCCCTTCCTCCCAAGCATGGAGCAAATCATCAATCACAAGCTCCATGAACACACTCATTTTATCCCTCGAGTGTTCAAAAATTATCAACGACAAGAATATATTCTGTCGTTGAAAGAGGACGCTCGGGGGTAAATTGAGGGGGATGACGAACACGGGCCAACAAATATATGGGGTGGCCATCATTCCATAAGGATTGAACCCATCTGTTGCCAGCGTAATACGTACATTTCGAGCCTCTAAAGCTTTGTCGCGATGAATCACATCAAAATGGGTCCATGCTTCACCATCAGAAGGATGTACTAGCTTCTCAGGATTGTATCGACGTTCATTTTTATGCCACGTCATATGTTTCACAGATTTCTCGGTCATGTATAGCCGTTGGATCCTCGATATGAACGGAAGGTACCATAAGATTTTCACGGGTACTGCGAGCTGCCTCTTATGACTATCACCAGAGTCTACCTCCAGGAACTTAGAGGATCCACATTTTGCACAGTACTTTGCTTCCGTGTGTTCTTTCATAAATAAGATGCACCCTTTCGGATAAGCATGTATCTGCTCATATGGCATTTTAAGTGCACGAAGGATTTTTCGTGCCTCATACATATTATTTGGCAGAATGTGATCTTCAGGAAGCATGCTGCCAAAAACTATCAACATAACATCGAACACGTCTCGACTCAGGCTAAACTGGGACTTTCTGGCCATTAGGCGTCCAATGGCATCCAGTTGAGAAACCTTTGTCTGACCGTGAAGGGGTTTTTGTGCCGCAGTCAACATGTCGTAATACGCCTTTGCGGTTGTCTCTGGCTCCTCCTCCCTACCTCTTTCAGCGAAGTGTGCTTCATGATAGTCATTTAACATATCTTCTACCCCGCCATCAGCATCATAATCCTCGACACGTTGTCTCACGACCTTGTCTCTCATACAATCGGCTTCACCATGGTAGATCCACCGGGTGTAATCTACCGTAAATCTATTCTTGCAAAGATGTTTACCCATGACCACCTTTGTTTGTCGACGCATGTTAGCACATCTGCTGCAAGGACACCAAGTGGCAAGCGCTCCTTTAACTTTGGCAAATGCTAGTTCTAGAAAAGCATCAGTCTTCTCAATCCATTCTTCGGTCAACGAACCATGACTTAAGCGTCTCGTGTACATCCACGCACGGTTGTCCATCCTCTAACATATCAACGAGTGATATAAAAATCAATTGCATCTACACGATGTTTGTACTATCTAATAGGTGAAGATAGGTCCTAATCCCACCAGAGGATGCGTAGATGAGGTTAGTTTCCATGCTCTACTTCTATCCGAGACAGAATTTCGACAGCACCTCTCTACTGTGACCGGAATACACATCCTGCAAGAGAGATTGTGTATCCGGTCACAACAGGGAGGTGATGCCAAAACTCAGTCTCGAATAGAAGTAGACCATGGAAACTAACCTCATCTACACATCCTCGAACTGTCTAAAAAACGTGGACAATTCAAAACAGATACAGTTATAAAAATGCAAAGATCTGTATATTTCCAATCGTATCTGTTTCAAACGGGAGACGTCTAACTAGGTTACGTGATCTATGAACATGATACGAAAAAAGACTTTTATGTCTCACCTTGCTGTCCTGCAAAGTGACAAGTCAAGGACGATGCAATTAAGTCTCTCTTACAACAAAAAGAAAATAATGCCGTCAATATTGGGCTGCTCCCGCCAACTACGTGTTCAACAACTA
>BCLH01001069.1:46998-74577 GCA_001602315.1 Zoysia pacifica | reverse complement strand
GGCGGGGCCGGGCCGGGGCGCACGTGGGCAGGTGTGTGTGTGTGAGTGACAATCGGGAAGGGCAGACAAGTCTTCTGATCGCATAGTTTGCCGAGTGCCCGGATCCTGGCACTCAGCAAGCAACTGGTTTGCCGAGTGCCAAATCGGTTTTGTCGAGTGCCAGATCCACTTTGCCGAGTGCAGGATCCTAGCACTTGGCAAACATAAAGTACTCTTTTTTTTTGGAAAACCGCCAGGTTTGTCGAGTGTCCAGCCTAGGGCACTTGGCAAAGATTTTGTTTGTCGAGTGTCTACTGGCTGACACTCGGCAAACTGTATTTTTTTATTCTTTTATTCTTTTCTATAACGTGTTTTACTAAATTTATTCGAATATGCTTGGAAAATACCTTGTCAAATTCACTCAACAATACATATTTCATGCTTGGACAAATATTAGACCATTATTTCATGCAGTTATACCTCAAAATTATTTTATACCAATTAAAGTTTTATAATTGTAGTAAATTGATTAACATTATCAAATGGATCCGAAAATTCACCAAAATTTCACATGAAACAATCTATGTTGGTTATTTCCTATACAAAAAGTTTTGAAGTGAAACCTCAACTCGACCATCACTTTGACTCTAAATCTCAAAAAATCCTTCTCAATAATAAGATTCTTGTTTAAAGATGCTTCGATTTCTAAACAGCGTACGTGACAACTTGTGCAAAACGTGCTCAATTTTTTATCACATATTTCACATATGATATCATGAGATCTTGACAAATCTCTTGATTTTCGGATTTTATTTGTTTTTTTATAGAATTTTAAAACAATTCAGTCACACGTTTATGGTCCTGTTTCGTGGACAAACATGTTCGAAATTTTCTATTACTTTCCAGATAAGGCCTCACATTAAACTCAATAACATGAATATAATTTTTTTATTCATTTTATTGCATTATTCGAATCATTTATAGTTCAAATTTGACTTATCTCCAAAAATTCTATGAACTGAAATAAATTAATTAAATATAGCAAAAAGACCAAAAAAATATACCAAATTTTAACATGGAGTCGCATACACAGTATGTGGGCAGAAAAAAAAAGTTAAGAGGGCAGGTGAGAAAAAAAAATCAAATTCTTTGCCGAGTGTCTATAAAAAACACTTGGCAAAATAGCTTTTTGCCGAGTGTCAAAGACTGGCACTCGGCAAAGAGCCTATTTTTACCGAGTGTCAAATATAGGCACTCGGCAAACCGTAACGGTCGCAAACGGACGTCAGTTTTGCCGAGTGTACAGCACCTGACATTCGGCAAACAAAAGGTTTGCCGATTGCTGGACCTATGACACTAGGCAAAGAAGGGCTTTGTCGAGTATTTTCTGTATGCCGTGCGTTGTTGTTGTGACACTCGGCAAACGTCTAGTTTGCCGAGCGCCCGTGGAATTGCACTCGGCAAACCTCAAAGCACTCGGCAAAGAGCCGGTTTTCGGTAGTGTTTTAAACATTGTTTGGGAGAGCTGTAGCTTGGTGGTTCATGCAGACTAGAATTTAAAGAATAAGAAAAGTGATTTAACTTCTATGTTGAGCTCAAAATAAAAGAAGGATTATCAGACCAAATGTACTCATCCATCAATCTGTCCACAGCTCCAGTTCCAAGAAAACTTGGGTTTGAAGGTCTGACCAATAGGAATATTCTACAATAATGTTGACAATACATTCAGCTCCCTTTGGAACAAAGTAATTTTTTCTGATTTCTGCGTTTTTCCTGTGAAATTCATGTGAGATTCCTTCGAAAATTCTGCATTCCAAAGGAGGCCTCATTTTTTGGTCATCGAGTGGTTCATCAAGGCTTTTGTTTGCTCTATACTTTACCCATGTACTTCACTTTGTTGTCTTTTCAAGGCACCTTTTACTGTGACAACAAATTATGTTATGTTTTCTTTTTAGAAAATGGAAATGACATTATAATTTAAAGGCACAGCTTGAAAATGCTCTGAAGGAGCAGGAGGCTGCTCAACATAAATCATCAACTACAACTCCTGAAATAATTGGAGGTGGAGTCATTGATCAATTCCTTATGGTTATAGCATATGATTGATTTCAGTAGGTTCTTTATCATTGGCATGATTTGGAGAAACGTCATATATTAGATACATAAATACTATGCTTTCAAGGTATGTCACTGTCAAAAATACCATAATTTCTTATATGATTAACATCATATTAGCTATTGGATTGCATTTTCATATTATCATCTAAGCATTCATAAATTCCTGCAGCAACGCGTCGGAGAATCAACTAGTTCACACTATAATTGTTGGCTATAATTTTCTGTAGACAAATGTAAGAGACATGGTGTTCAGGCTAAACTCTAGCATGCTGTCTAACACCCCCATGGGTCCCACAAAATAGCATTTTACTCCTTTCATCCATTAATAGTAGCATTTGAAGTTTTATAGTAAAATCTCAAATGCTATGATTAATGGAGAGTATATTTCAAAAGGATGAGGCATGGGGAAATGAGACGAAGGAATCAATTTGGGTGGATCTCGCTCAGACCTAATGTACAGTCTATAGATGATTGTTGCTCTCACAGCTAACTTCTATTTCTTTTTATTAGCACCGCTGCTCGTGTTAACGCTACGGTCGAAAGAAAAATATTAAATTAAGAAAATAATATATTAAAGTTAAAATTATAAGTTTTTTATTATTCATCACCATAATAAAAGGTTAAAATTTACATGCATCATATCTAAAACTTGAAGCACTTTAGAAATTTCGATGCCCGTGCTACCACTACGGTTTAAAGAAAATATTAACTTAAAAAATATATTAAAATTAAAATTTGAAGTTTCTCATTCTTCACCATTAATATTAATATTAACCCAAAATAAATTTATTTTATTTTCCAATATTTTTATTTGAATCTCATATATTTGTTTTGAGTAGTTGTATTACGTTAATTAACAATGGTCTTTGTGTGCTCAAGATATGAGAGATTCGTAAAAGCTCATCCGTTAGATTTGTAAAAGATGCTTATAGCGAGATTTTATTAGTCAAATTTGTAAAAAAAAAAAGCAACTTTGAATGCATTTTTTCGTGTGCATGTAGTCTAGCTCATCTCTGTTAAAAACATTTTATCAAATATATGTAGAAAAAAATTGTGATTGTTAAAGAGCAGAGATACACGTATTTAACATGTGAAATCAAAGCGTTACTGATGGGGTGGCAACAAAAGTTATTAGCAGTAGTTGTTTTCTTAGTCTTTGTATAGATATTTAACATGACTATAAAATGTGTACGGTGGGAATAACAAATACAACTATTCGAAACAAATATATGAGATTTAAATAAAATTGTTCTAAAACAAAATAAATTTATTTTAATATTAATATTAAAATTAATGGTGAAGAATGAGAAATTTCAAATTTTAATATTAATATATTATTTTATTAAATTAATATTTTTTAGATCGCAGCGTTAGCACGGGTACTTAAACCTACATGACTTTGCCATGGTTGATGTACCACTTCAATATGTAAATTTGGCTGGGCGTCTGTCTTCCTTAGTTAATTCGTTGATATTAATATTAAAATAATAATTTAGAAGGCCTCCACCTACGGCTTTCTTAACAAAAACAAAAACATACTTGTGTATGTAAAACTATGTTTTTTAAGGAGTAGAGATTAAGTAAATTTCATAAAAATATATATTTAAAAGATTTATCGTAAAAATACAAATTTAAATACCTATGAGTATCATAAAAATATAGTTTGTTTACAAAGTTTAAAGATATAATTTTGTGATAAATTGACTTCTTAATTTGTAATTTTACAACATGTTACTAAAAAAACTATATCTTTATACTATAACTTCTTAAATCTATAGTTTTATAATACAAAAATATATAAAATATATAGCTTTATGATACATCTACTTTAATTTTATAGTTTTATGATAGTATTATCAGTGAACAGGCAGGAGCACATTCAAGTAGAACATAAACCAGACATTTCGTTTATTCCTTCCCAAAGTTTTCACATATACCATGTACTCCATGCTATGCTACGGGCCACCGAACGAAGTTAAATACACATGTTGTTACATCGTCATCACAAAGACACGCATGTGCCACAAAACAGACGCGGCGATAACGCGTCTTGCTAGGGATGACCCGGCAGACGATTCTTGGAAGCTGAAGCCGGCGGTACGCCAGGAATCAGCGGAGGGAGGAACGGAGGGAGAAGGGTTGGCGGGGGTGGAGGTGGCGGATGGGTAATCAGCGGCGGCAGCAGAGGCGGTATTATCGACGAGGGCGGGGGCTGCGGGACGAGCGGCGGCAGGATGGACGGCGGGGACGGGGTGGGCAGGACCGGCGGCACTAGCGACGGCGGCGCTGGCGTGATCGGGTTCGGCGGGATGGGCACGCCGCCGACGTTCGGCGGCTCCGGCACGAGCGGGATTGGCGGGAAGAACAGGCCCTTCTGACCGCAGAGCTCCGGACGGACGACGAACTTCTCGGCCGAGAAGACGCGGACTCCGCCGCCGCCGCCGTTGCGTTTCGGAGCCATGCGACGGAGTCCCCCGGTGGTCACGGCGGAAAAGCACGGCGCTGCGTCGCCTGTCGACGGACGTTGGAGCTGCACGGAGCAGGACGTCACGGACCGGAGGGGCCGGCCGCTTGCCTCCTGCTCCAGGCGGACGTGGAACGTGCCTCGGCGGTCCGTGACGGCTTGCTTCAGGAAGACGGTCCGCCCGTTCCCGTCACGGCACCGGACGGCAACCTTGGTGCCTGCGATATGAGATTTTCAGAAGAGAAACCAGTGGTCAGTACGTGCAAGAACGCAGTATCATCGCCACCTTGGCGAACTCACCGAAGGTAGGTACGTACCCAAACACACGAGAGTACGACTCACCTGAGACAGGGCGCTCTGAGCCGTAGTGGATGGAGCCGACGACGACGGCCGCGGCGGACGGCGGTGGCTGCTGAGTGTGCTTCCCGCCATGCTGATGCTCGGCGGCGAGGTGGCACCGGGAGCAAGAGAGAAGCACCATTAGCAGCAGCAGAACGTTCATCGGACTGGTGCTAGTACCAGTACGCATCGTCTCGTGAATGGAGTGCTGGGAGGTGGACTTGAGTCATGTCTCGGACTCGGTTGGCGTTTATAGACGCGAAGGAGAAGAGCACAGACGCCGCGTGTGCAAAGCTTTGCTGTGTCCGTACAGCAGGCACTCTCGGTCAGCATGTAGCGGAAAAGAATTATCCATTCGGTCTGTTTAGAATGCCGGAATTTTATATGAACTATATAGAATGATTTATTCGCAAGACCGGTTTAGAAGTTAGAACGTGAGAATTTTATAAGAATTATATAGAAATTTCATACTCTATATTATTTATAAATTTCATGTGGATCAGTTCGAATCTATGAAAAAATGTAGGATTAAAAAAAAAAATTCTTGCTGCGCAAGGTGGGTCACGCATGTGAACGCCGCAATAGAGAAGAACGAACCCACGGCCTGAGCATGCCATTGCAACCACTAGAATGGAAACAACGAATGGCGCGGAACGTGTAGACAAGGAAGGGATGGAGATGTTTTTGGGAGGCTCTGCCTTTCTCTGTTGCCTGCCGACGGGACATGCGTGCATGTACTCTCTCTGGAGCTCGCATTGTTTCGTGGCCTCTGCGTCATACACTGTTTATTCGTTGGCTTGTAGCTTCACGGGCGGAAGATGGGAGGAGAAGGAACATTTGTCCATCTTGACGAAGGATAAGGTTTCCATGGATTGGCTTGTAGTATTACTAGCTATATACAACATTGTTAAGTATGTGGTGCTTGCTGCTTGCTTGATTGTAGGCGTCGTGTCGTCCGAGTCGTGGCATGCGTTTGGGTGGCCTACGGCCAAACCACACACCAGGTTCTCAACACGTTGTCAACTCATCTCAGGGTTTCGTAGAATAACCCGTATCCCTCTTAACATACTCTCAATGGCCAAGTTATCGATTTACTCTCTGATCCAGGGTCGGACGACCAACCCGCGACAAAGCCCTTGTCGGTACGAGATTTCTTGCAACTGTACAGAGGAGGCAGGGCGATAAAGCAACCTCTGTCCCCTCGGCATTGAAGAGGGGACAGACGAAGGGCTACAACTGGCACCAGAGAACCGTCAGGCACCAGGAAATCGCCAGAGGATTATTCTCAAAGATACCGTCGGCCTCACCCTCCAGAGGAGCCCCTTTTCCGTGGGAGCCAAGTTTAGTTGCGGCCCCACTCATCAGAGGACATTCAGTTCCATGGAAACCAAGTTTCGTTGCAGCTCCGACTCGTAAGGGAGCCACCCGTCTCACTTCACTTTGTAACTCCGGTTCAGCCTCTATATAAAAGCTCGTCAAATACCCCCGTACACAGGACATAAGAAAGAGAAAACACGAAACACATAGATTACGATACACATCCACATAGGCGCGCTAGGGACTCTGTTCGTGCGAGAGCCCTTCCGCCATTCTAACTCACTCGATCATACGTGAGTTTATCGTTTTTGATCTTTGGACATAGTGTATTATACTCCGTAGTGGCCCGAACTAGGTTACATTTTTGAATCTTTGTGGACACATCGATTAGGAAGAAGCGCACCATACCCTCTCCAATCGTATAAATTCGAACTGTGTCGGTGTACGGAACACCAACAGTTGGCGCGCCAGGTAGAGGTGTCCGTGGTGTGCCTCGCTTCGTCATCGATGGCTTCGATCTTCGCTGTGGTAGGAGATACTTCGGTCTCCCGCCTATGCTTCGAGAGTTTTACGATCGCCTTCACTCAGGACGGCAAGTCGTGGCGCATCCCCGTCTTCACCATTGGCCAGACCTTCCACTTCGAGAGCCTGGGCTTCATCGCCAACACCGACAGCAAACTTCGTCTCCTGGTGCCGTGTGCCAATCGCACGACTCGGCACCGTCGGACCCGCGTCGTGTTGGGTCATGACCTTGCGCGTGAGTGTTTCATGCTTCACGGTATGAGTGCTGGGGGTACTCCCCTCGACGCAACGACCGCCGGCGACACTTCGCCGAGGCATCGAGCGACAAGCATTGTGCACATATCGTCTGTCCAAAAGGCCAACTCTGCTCGACAGGACGGATCGGCGCGCAAATCGCCGCCTCCGACTGCCATCAACCTTCAGAACTAAGCCCGTACCGCCTACCAACTAATCATGGCGGCGGACATGCCTGCGATCTATAACGTGGCGGTGGCTGCGAAAATTCTCCATGAGTCCGTAACTCCAGTAAACCCCATGGTCATTGAGATCCATGATCGTCTTCGCGCCTTCCTTGACGCTGCGCTCCAGCAGCAAGGGACTGGGTACCTCCACCTTCGCTGCCGTCGTCCGAGTTTCGTAGCAGCCAGCGATTAGTTGGCAGGGCGGATCGATCAGATCCTCCACCCGCCTTCATCTGACACACTATCGACTCTCGGCAACAGGCAAGAACCGATTTCCACGCTGAGTCACATCGAGAACGAACTCCAGGGTACTCCAAATGCCATCGCCGGGAACGAACTCCTGACCACCATGATCGCCGACGCAGCCAAAGCAACTCTCGGAGCCCGAGCCCCGATGGGGTTAGGCTCGAGCCTTCGAACGTGCCATTTGACGCACGCGGTTCTCGAACCATTTTCGTGCGCACACTAACATCACCAAGTACGGCGCTGAGTCGAATCTGACCACTTGGCTCCAAGATTATCGCCTTGCCTGTTGAGCAGGAGGGGCGGATGACCTATTGACTATTCAGTACCTATCGCTCTTCCTGGCCGACTCAGCTAGGGGGTGGCTTGAGCATTTTTTGGCTGATTGCATCTGCGATTGGTCCGACCTTCGTCGAGTCTTCATTGGCAACTTACAAGGGACATACACGCATCCGGAGAACTCCTGTGATCTGAGAACTCCTGTGATCTGAAGAAGTGCAAGAAACAACCCGGCGAATCACTCCGCCACTACATCCAGCGTTTCTCGCACAAACGGAACGAGGTGCCCGACGTGAGCGAAACCGATATCATCAAGGCCTTCACTTGTGGTACGACTTCCAAGGCCCTCGTCCACAAACTCGGGAGCAAAAACCCTCGGACGGCCCACGCACTACTCGACATCGCCACCACCTTCGCCACCGGAGAGGAGGCTATCCAAGCCAACTTCGACTGAGGCCGGAACAAAGATAAGGAGAAGTTCAAGTCCGACCGCAAATCCGATCACCTTCGACCGGCGTTCCGACCGTCAGGACGATCGGCCGACGGTAGCTCCAGCAGCAAGAAATCCAAGAAGGGCCGGTAACACGACGACGAGTTTGTGGGCGTCACCGAACGATGACCCCGACCCCAAGCCAAGGCTCCGCCAGAGCACTACAACAACTTCAAGAAGCTTCTTGACAAGCCGTGTCCAAACCACTCCACTTCGGTCCAGCACCTCTACAAGGATTGCCGCATGATGCAGTACTTCTTGAAGGGCCACCTTCGGATCCAACCACGCCAACCTCAGTGTCTCAACCCTCGGAGAAGGGCGCTGAGGAGAACACCGACCCCGCCTTTCCCGAGCCCGAGGGGTGTCTCATGATTTTTGGTGGACTATGGGCTTACGAGCCTCGGTGTCGCTAGAAGCTGTTATGGAGAGAAGTCAACATCGCTGACCCCGCCGTTCCATCCTACCTCAATTGGTCGGAGGCGCCCATCACCTTCGACAGATCTGATCATCCCGATTGAGTGCCTCAGCTAGAGCGTCTTCCTTTGGTGCTCGACCCTATTGTCGGCAACACACGCCTCACCATAGTCTTTATGGACGGTGGTAGCGCTCTGAACATCGACACCTTCAACGCCATGAACCTCTCACGGTCGGACCTCTGGTCGAGTCATGCTCTGTTCCACGAGGTGATCTCGAGGGACTGCGCTGTTCCTATAGGACAGATCGACCTCCCAGTCACCTTCGACGATCGCAATAACTTCAAGACTGAGACGATCACCTTCGAGGTGGTCGACTTTGTCGGAACCTACCACGCTATCCTTAGTCGACCCTGCTATGCCAAGTTTATGGTTGTCCCCAACTATGTGTATCTTAAGCTGAAGATGTCAGGTCCCAAAGGCGTCATCACCGTGGCTTCACACATCAAGCAGGCCCTCGCCTATGAGCAAGAAAGCTTTGAGCTGGCCCTCGCTCTCTCAAGGTCGGTTGGGTTGGAACAGATCCGCAAGTCCAAAGGGTCGACTTCGACACTGACCCTCGACTTCAAGCCATCAACCTCTACATCCTTCGAACCGGACAGCGAGTCTAAGAAGATCATTCTCGACCCATCCGACCCTGTCAAGAAGGTAAGGGTCGAGACGGTGCTCTCTGACAAATAGAAAAGCGCGCTCGTCGACTTCCTCATCCAGAATTAGGACCTCTTCACTTGGGCACCCTTTGATATGTCGGGCATCCCGAAGGAGGTCGCTGAGCACTCCCTCAACATCAAGCCTGGATCTCGACCTATACAATAACAACTTCGACGCTTCGATGATGAGAAGAAGGCCATAGGTAAAGAAATTGCTAAGCTGCTCGATGCTAAGTTCATTCATGAGGTTTACCATCCTGAGTGGCTAGCCAACCCTGTAATGGTTAAAAAAATAGTAAATGGAGGATGTGTGTTGATTATACGAGTCTCAAAAAGGCATGTCCAAAGGATCTGTTTCCTTTGCTGCGTATATATCAGGTGGTCGATTCCATCGCTGGCTGTGAGACCTATAGTTTTTTTGATGCGTACTCTGGGTACCATCACATTTCTATGCGAGGTTCCGACCAGCCCACTACGTCCTTCATTACTCCGCTCGGCTCTTTCTTCTATGTTACAATGCCGTTCGGGCTTAAGAACGCCGACGCAACCTATCAGTGCTGCATGCAGAAATGCTTCCATGACCAACTCGATCGGAACCTTGAAGTCTACGTCGACGACATCGTTATCGAGACCCGCAAGGCCGATGGCCACATCGCCGACCTGGAGGAGACCTTCGCCAACCTCCGACGGTACCGCGTCAAGCTCAACCCTAAAAAATGCATCTTCGACGTTTCCTTCGGCAAGCTGCTTGGGTTCGTCATCTCCGAACGTGGCATCGAAGCCAACCCTGAGAAGATAGTCGCGATCCTGAATCTCAGCCCCGTCAAGAACGTCAAAGATGTCCAAGGGCTCACTGGGTGCCTAGCGGCCCTTAGCTGCTTCATCTCCCAACTCATGATAAAGACCCTGCTGTCCACACTGCCGATCCTTGCTTCGCGGACCCTTGGTGAAGTCCTGCTCCTCTACATCTCTGTCACTTCCAACGTGGTCAGTACTATCCTTGTCGTCGAGCGCTCGGAGGAGGGTCGGGCTCTAAAAGTCCAGCGGTCCGTCTACTTCATCAGTGAGGACCTCGCTGACGCCAAAACCCGCTACACGCAAGTGGAAAAGCTGATCTACGCCGTCCTCATCACTAAGCGCAAACTGTGTCACTACTTTGACAGCCACTTCGTCTAGGTGTCACTTGTTTCCCACTCGAGGAGTTCATCACCAACAAAGATGCGGTTGGACGGATTGCCACGTGAGCAATGGAGCTCATGGGCCACGACATCTCCTACGTTCCGAATCAAGCCATCAAGTCTCAAGTTCTGAACGACTTCACGCCGAATGGGCCAAGGCCCAGGAATAGCAGACCCATGTCGACCTCGAGCACTGGACCATGTTCTTTTACGGCTCCTGCATGCTTCGAGGCTCGGGGGCTAGCGTCGTCCTCATCTCTCTGAAAGGCAAAAAAATTCTGCTACGTGCTCCAGATCCACTTCCGCGCCTCAAACAACGTCGCCGAATATGAAGCGCTTCTTACGGTTTGCGAATGGCAATCAGCGTCTGACGGATCTACGTCACGGGCGACTCCGAGCTCATTGTAAATCAAGTTATGAAAGCCTCAAGCTGCCGTGATCTGAAGATGGAAGCTTATTGCCAAGAAGTTCGCAAGCTCGAAGACAAGTTTGACGGGCTCGAACTCCATCGTGTTTTACGCCGCGACAACGAAGCAGCTGACTACCTCGCCAAGATGGCCTCGGGTCGAGACCCCGTCCCCGACGACGTCTTTCTCGATGTCCTCACCAAGATGACCACCAAGATCAAGGAAAACAATACCGACCCTTCGCCCGACGCCCCAGTCGGCAAGCTAGATTCGAACCCTGAGTTGGAGGTTATGACCGTCATTCTCGACTGGTCTCAAGATATCTTTGCCTTCCTCCAAGATGGCAGACTCTCAACCGACACCAATGAAGCTCGATGCATCTCTCGGCAAGCAAAAGCCTACATCATCATCGACAACAAGTTGTACAAGCCAAGCACGAGCAGTGTTCTTCAACGATGCATCCCTCAAGAGGAAGGTCGGCACATCCTTGACGACATTCACTCGAGAATTTGTAGGCACCATGCCGCCCCGAGGACCTTGGTTGGAAAAGCTTTCCGCCAGGGATACTACTGGCCTACTGCAGTTGCCGACGCCGAGCGATTCATCCGCACTTGCAGAGGGTGCCAGTATTACGTCGGCAGACCCACTAGCTGGCCCAAGAACTTCAAATGATCTCAATTATATGGCCCTTCACGGTATGGGGCCTCGACATCCTCGGGCCCTTCTGAAAAGCGCCCGAGGGCTACACCCACCTCTTCATCACCGTCGATAAGTTCACCAAATAGATTGAAGCAAAGCCGATGCCCTCCATCAGTGCCGGCCGAGCCGTCGAATTCTTCCATGACATCATCTGCCGTTCTGGGGTCTCGAACTCTATCATCACCGACAACGGCGCGCAATTCATCGAACGGCCGTTTCACAAATTCTACGAGGAATACCACATCCGACTCGACTTTGCATTTGTGGCCCATCCTAGGATCAACGGCAGGTCGAACGCGCCAACGGTGCTCCAGGGGATTAAACCCCCAATCTACGACTACGTCGAGAACACAGTCGGTTGGTGGGCCGAGGAACTCCCCTCTGTACTCTGAGGCCTATGGACGACCCCCAACCGGATGATGGGTTTTACCCCGTTCTTCATGGCTTTCGGCGCCGAAGCCGTTCTGCCGACCGACATCGACCTCGCGAGTCCGAGCCTACGATGAAGAAGCATCGGACGCGGCACGACAAGATGCCTTGGACCAACTCGATGAAGCGCGCGACGTCGCCATCCTGCAGTCGGCTAAGTACCAGTAGAGCCTTCGCCGACTACATGCTCGGCGGATCAAGAGTCGAGCGTTCAACATCGGCGACCTAGTTCTGAAGAGAGCCCAAACTAAAGCTGGCAAGCACAAGTTGACACCTCCCTGGGATGGGCCCTTTGTAATCAAATGGGTTTTAAGGCCTGGCGCCTACAAGTTAGCAACCGAGAGCAGCGAAGAGCTCAAGAATGTCTGAAACATTGAGAATTTACGTCATTTCTATGCATAATAAAATCAGATAAGTTTGTTGAGCAAATCTTGTCTCTCTTTATTTTCATCGACGACGCGCGGCCGAAAGGCCGACCCCTCACCGCCTGAGGGCTATCTGAGTGTCCCCTGCGACATGTTCATCGGCCCCTGCGATAAGTTCGCTGGGTCCCACAATGCAGGCCCCATGGCCTCCCGCTTGGCGATCGGTCCGTGCAAGTTTAGAAGTTAAATCCCAACCCGCGCTGGCGAGAACTCCGAAAGTTCCCTCGGGTCAGTGTGATTTAACTAAGGACAACGTTGCGGACTGATCCCGTCGTTTTCGCTCTCAGGCCTCGTGCCTCTCATTTTCGTTTGTAGGCTTCGCGCCTCGTTCTCGTTCTAAGGTTTCGGCCAGGCTCGCGCGAGTTTCAAAGTTAAATCCCAACCCGTGCTGACGAGAACTCCGAAAATTCCCCCGGGTCGGCATGATTTAACTAAGAACAGTTCCCAGGATCCGCGCCTCTCACTTTTGTTCTTAGGCCCCAGCCTCGTTTCTTGGGAGTCTTTACTTCCCGCCCTGCGTCAAGTGCGCGGGCGACCCTCGGACGTGCGAAGTAAATTCTAAGTACAAGCGTTTGAGTCCTTCCTCGTGGCTAACGATTGACGACCTGGGTTGGTGACGTCCTACGGCTGTATTGAGTCCGATACTCAACCCTACGGGCTATACCCGACCTGGTCGCTCAGTCAACGCCCAATGGGTGACAAAAACGTGAAGTTGCTAAGAAAATTACATGGCACAAGCAAGGGTTGGATCAGGATTCATTACTACTAATATCTTACAAAAGATGTCCGAGTACATCACCAAAAGTCATTACACGAAAAAAGGGAAGACCTAAACCTACGGGTTTTGGGGTAGCGGCGAAGGATCCCGGCGACGGGTCAGCATCGAGCCGAACCTATCCCATACGAAGTCCATCGACTGGAAGGCGGTGCAAAGGTCCGCCGCTCGAGACCGCACATCCTTCGTCAGCTGCCTGATCTCTGCCTCTGGGGTATCAAGATGGAAGCCCTCAAAGACACGCGCAATCTCGACGTCTGAGTAGTGCGACATCACCTGCGCCAAGGCCAGCGTTGCCCCATCTTCGAGGGTGCGGTCAACGCGGTGACGATCAGCCCGGGGAGATACCCCATTACGTACCGGGCGTAATCCGCCGAGACCTTGACGAAGATGTTTCGGAACATGCAGCGTGCGTCCGCCATCATGTCCCGGAGAATACCAGTCGCGGCTGCAAGACCAAACGAAGATAAGCAGCCGACCTCACAATGATCCTTCAACAAGCATAATCTACAAAGGTACATACCGTCGCGCTCCTCCATGGGGACGCTGGTGGCGGTCTACGCATCCTCCACCTCCAGCCACGCGCAGGCCATAGCCTCATCAGAGGATAGGCGCAAGGCACTCAGCTCCACATTGAGCTTTTTAGCGTCATCCTCCGCGACGACGAGCTTCACCTCGACGACAGCATACCGCTCCGCCACCTCCTACGCCTTCGCCTTCGCCTCCACCCACTCGGCCCGCTGGTTGTGCTCTGGACAAGGCAATCGACTTCAACCTTCCTATTCCTAAGGGAAAAAGGAGCTTGGAGACAAGGTCAAGAATGTGACACTTACGGACAGCGGCGAACTGCACTTGTGGAAGATCAGAAGCGTACTTCTTCTTCTCCTTCCGAGCCGCTTGAGCCTCTGCTTGAGCAGCCCGGACGTCCTGTTGCACCATCGAGGCCTCCTCCCGAGCGGTCTTGGTCTCCTCCTGCATGGCCTTGACCTCGCGGTGGAGCCGGTGGGTTTCCTCCGACGACACCTCTCGGCCGGTCCGACCCTGATCTAGCGCCTTGCGGAGGGACTCCACCTCGGCCTGTAGCCTCGGGTGAGACAGAGACTGACCCAGCGTTTGGAGCATAATCCTCTGCAGAAACATGCCTCAGTACCATAAATAAAAAGGTCAGTAACTGTGAAATTTCAAGTTACTATAAACTTACCCATGGCCAACCTATCGAGGAGCTTCTTCAAGCCCTCACTGACCTCGAGGATGATGTCTAGGACATCCCCCATCCGGGTGTCATATTGGTGCATGGCTCGCACCAACGCCTCACCCACCAACGCCTCACCCGACGGGGTGTCCGACGCCGCTCACTGCTCTGAGGCCGAGGCCTCGGAGCCACCAACATTAGCCGCTGCCACGACAGTCGTTGTCGCAACGGCCTTCCCCGTCGCTTCTTCGCCGACTGCCGCCGTCAGCCCTGTAGATGTGGCAGCCGAAGACGACACTTGGCCGCCTCCACTGACCGCCGTCGCAGGCTCTACAACTACCACATCATCGTCCCTCTCGATGCCTGCAAACAAAGGGGACATAATCACCAGTTCCTCCGCAGCCTCTTGCTGACCCTCGGCATCTATGCCCGAGGGGGAGGCTGCGGGTCTTCCGCACCCATCGCCGCCCC
This sequence comes from Zoysia pacifica, assembly GCA_001602315.1. NCBI lineage: Eukaryota > Viridiplantae > Streptophyta > Magnoliopsida > Poales > Poaceae > Zoysia > Zoysia pacifica. The sequence continues at coordinate 59,666 of BCLH01001069.1, read as the reverse complement.
TTGACCCTCGGTAGGGACCAAAGGGGGCTGCACAACTTCTTCAACCACCGGCGCGTCGGCCGGTGGGTCCTGCTGCTGGGGACTTGGGCACGCCGGGGCAATTAGAGCTCCCGCCACTGCCACCGTTGCGGGGTCCGACCCCTCTCCACAGACTTGCGGTTTGCCGCCCGCCGAGGCAACAGGAGCAACAGTCGCCATACAAAAAACAAACAAATTAAGTCCACTACCCGACTAATGTTCACAACGGTAAAAGAGAAAGTGTAAGTGCAGGTACTTACGCCTTCGATCGACAAATCGAAATGGCCCCGGTCGCCGCAAGCGGCCACTGCACGGCCTTTGGGCCCCAAATCATCGCCACTGTCGCCACCCTCTCGGACGGCAGCACCGGATGGACAACCGAGGGGGGGAATGACGCTCAACCCGCCGAGCCTGATCCTCTTCAAGGGGGACCGAGGGGCCGGGTTGGACTCGGTGTCCGACCCCAAGTTGAAGTCATCGTCCAGATCCTCAGACAACGACACATGAACTGGGCCTTTCGCCACTTGCGCGGCCAAGGCGGCCATCTCCGCATGAGTCGGCTGAGGGGACGGGCCAAGGACTTACGTGATGAGCCCTCCCGGCCTTGGCCGACCAGAGGACCTCCTGTGGGACCTTTTCCTGGAGCCACTCGCGCCGGCGCTGCCAGCCAGCCTTGAAGCGACAGCTGTCGTCGATGATCTAGACGCTCACGGTCGGGTCCGACGCTACACGGAAGGCCGTCGAAAGCCGATCCGCAGCTGGAGATGCTGGAAGCAGAGGAGAAGGGACGCCCGACGGCATCGCCGTCAAAACACAGGAAGAAACCCGCCCGCCAAAATTGACACGAGTAAGTTAAACCGACAGCTGTAATCGTCACGCTAAAAGTAACGGAGGCTGCGGAAGAGATGGACTTACCGGACGCGCAAACAAAGGCTCAGGCCCTCTCGTGAGGGCCGCCTCCTCGTATTCTTCGAACATGCAGGCGATGCGACCTGCAATGTCCTCATTCGACAACTCCTCCCCAACCACCAGGTGTCTTGAGCACCGGTGTACTCGTGCATATCCCGCCTGTGCTGTTGGAGCAGGAGCACACAACGACTGACGAAGACGACGGCCACCTTGACAGCCGACAGCCCGGCCTTCCGAAGCTGTCCGATCCGTGTAATGTATGGTGTCAGCCCCTGCACCTCCTCGTTTGACAGTGAGAAAGTCCACGAGTCGATGGTCGTGGCGGTCTCGTCCAGGTATGCCGGGACGCGAGGGACAACGTTCATAGCGTAAACCCACTCGTCGTCTCAGCCCTTCAACGTTTTCTTCAGGGGGATGTCGAGGTACTCCCCTGCATGGTGTCTCCATAGCGCCGGCTGTTGCGCGCACCACCCAACCGCGTCACGTTAAAGTAGTACTTCCACAACCTGGCGTTCGGAGGGATCCCGAGGAAGGCCTCGCAGAGTGTGATGAAGAGTGCGATGTGGAGCACCCCATTCGGGTGGAGGTGGTGGAGGCGGACCTGATAGTAGGCGAGGAGCTCACGGACGAACCAGCAAGTTGGAAGCCCGAGCCCGCGGTCGTGGAAGGAAAGGAAGGAGACGATCTCGCCTGGCGCGAGGACCGAGACCTATTGCTGCGCCGTCGGCCTCCAGCTGATGATGTTCTACTTCTGGAAGAACCCCTTATCCGCGCGGTCCCTCAGGATGTCACCGGAGACGGTGAACGCCTTCCACTCGGAAGCCATGGCGACGGCGAAGACAAACAGAGAAGCAAACGAGAGCAGCAGAAGCAAAGAGCTCTGGGAAGAGCAGGAGCGCAAAGGAGACGAAGGCAATGACAAATGGAAAGGGTGGATTTCGAAACCCCACCCTGCTGCCTTTATAGCCGAGGGAGGGGAACAGTTCTGTCCCCTCAATTCTCGAGACATGATCCCTCGAAGCGACAGGGAGTTACACCCGAATCAAGATGGGCACCTGAGCCGTCGGGCACCCGTAATTTTTGTACCCCACCCGCCTGATGGTGGGCCTGATACGAAGCACTCGTTACGTCCAAAGGTTAAAGTGACATCAGCACGCCTGTGCACACCTTTTAGGCACAGTAACCGCCAGGACCGCGTTAGACAGACGTGACGCGCGCCACGATGGTTCAACTTTCGAGAGCCACTCATCCCGCTCCATGTGGCCACCCGTCAGGGCACCTGTTGGACCGAACGACAAACCATGCACCAATGATCTTTGTTACCCGCCCACTGACGGGTGGACCAGGGGCAAATACTCGTTGCCTCCGGCAGTTGAAGTGACGTTTGTTTGACTGCGCATGACTGCCAGGTGCAGTAATTGCTTGGCTAGCGCCAGGCGACAAGACACGCACCGGCGAATTGCTGCGCGGGGCAACGGTTCAAATTTCAAAAATCATTAATCGTCCTCTACGTGGACGCAACGGACCGAACACATACTTTGGAGCAGTCGCGGGTCTGCTGCCGAACCGATCGGTCTGACCCCTGCTCTCAAGCACTGATCACGGAGTACGGCCAATCCGCTTGGCCCATCCTAGGCGCAAGTGCTGATCACGAACAGACGACTGCCTCGATCGGTCTGTTCTAGGCACTTAAAACAAATCTGGCCCTAAGCGCTACTGGTCCCGACTCTCGATGGTCAGGGAGTTCGAGTCCCACATCAGACCCTCCGATCGCTCTATGAATCGCTCGGGGGCTCGGGGGCTCCGCCCTACGAGTGCGCGCTCGCTCGAGAGCTCGGGGGCTACGCCCTATGGGCGTTCTCACGCGCCCTGTAAGACCGAACATCAGAAATCGGTTACAACAACTATTACGAATTAGCCCCGCATCGCCTCAATAGGATTGCAAACGGTGCAAGGCTCGAGGGCTACTGTTGGGATCATATACCTCGTGCACTTACAGTCTGGGGTTACTCGACGGCCCAGCTATGATGTATGGCCCATTTACGACAACCAGCCCACGTGGGCCAAGAGGAAGATTGTCGCAAGTTTCCGTCAAGCCCAACCTAGAGGGTCAGGCGCACCAAAGGACGAAGACCACCCCGACCCTTGTAGGGTCGAGGGCTACGTAACAACAAGGCTTGACAGCCCAATGACCAAGTTACCGACTTACTTTTCGACCCAGAGTCGAACGACTAACCCATGACAAAGCCTCTGCCGGTATAGAGATTCATTGCAACTGTACAAAGCAGGCAGGGCGGTAAAGCAAATGATAAAGCAACCTCTGTCCCCCTCGACGCTAAACATTGGACAGGCGAAGGACGACAACTAGCATCAAAGGACCGTCAGGCTTCAGTAAATCGCCAGAAGATTATTCTCGAAGATGCCGTCAGCTCCACCCGTCAGAGGAGGCCCGTTTCTATAGGAGCCAAAGTTTGGTTGCGGCCCCACTCGTCAGAGGACATCTAATTCCGTGGAAGCCAAATTTTGTTGCGGCCCCAACTCGTCAGGAGCCGCCTGTCTCGTCTCACTTTGTAACCCTGGTCTAGCCTCTATATAAAGGCTCATCGGGGACCCTCGTACACAGGACACAAAAAAGAGAAAACATGAGACATATAGATTACGATACACATCCACATAGGCGCGCTAAGGGCTCTGCTCGTGCGAGAGCCCTTCTGCTATTGTAACCTACTCGATTATACATGAGTTCATCGTTTTCGACCCCTAAACGTAGGATATTACACCTTGTGATAGCTCGAACTAGTTTACGTTCTTGAGTCCCATGGATTAAGCCACATCGATTAAAAAAAGCACATCGTATTCTCTCCGATCATATAAATTCGTACTATACCAGTGTACAGAACGCCGAGAGTGCCGGTTCATGGATGGTGCAGTTCTGTCACCCCATTAGGCCGGGGGGCCGAGCTCATCCGCTCGAAAGAAATATAAATTTTAATTTTTTTTCTAAGAAAACTCTAAAAATTTAATTATGTAGTATTTAAAATATTATTTTAAATATAAATAAATCAAATTATATGTATTTAACGTCAAATTTCTAATAAAAATCTCACAAGCCTGCTAGGTCATGCCGTGCTGGGTTTGATGGGTTACCTGAGCCGAACATTGTCTAGTCAGATCGGTTTAATCGGGTCGTGCCCGTACAGGGTCGGCCTGGGTCATACCTCATACCAGCTAGGCCGGCTAGCCACCGTACCATACCATGCCAAAATAGCCAAGCCTCGTACCGATACATTTGACTCCATCGGCCCGCATGGCCAGGGGAAAAACAAATTTCAGCTCGGATGGACGTACGGGTGTGCCGACCGAGACACTGATCACAGCCCCCCACCGGGCAACTGCACTGTCGCGGGCGCGCGTGGCCGTTCGACCTGCCAAACGGACGGTCGCGAGGGTGCGTCCGCTCGGTCCACGAGCTTTCCCTAAAAACTTACAGTAGCAGCGACCAAAACCTCCTCTAATAAATTGATGAAGAGTGATTGAGAGATTAGCAAAACCTCCAGCACATGAGGAGACAAATCCAAATAATTATATTCTTCCTAAGGGATATTATTAGTTCAACGGCAGGGGAAAAAAAAACTCCACACTCCATACTATAATAAGCGAGGGCTAACCTTTTTTTTTTTTTTTTTTGAAATCGGCGAGGGCTAACGTTGGAACTACAAAACTGATAGAAGGTTAATAAAGCCTCATCGAACTCTACATAGGCATGCACAAAATTTACAAAAAGAAAAATTGCTAGGTATAGTTATGTAGTTCTGTAATTTGGAAATTATAACTTCATATTTTTCTAATACATCTATCTTTTTCATTTCTTTCGCATTACAATGTTTCAGTTCTTAACTCTCACGCACAGAACCAAACTGCAAATAAAAAGAAGCAGAGAGAGAGAGAGAGAGAGAGTATGAAATTACTGCTCCTTGTAAAAATATTTAAGCTTGTGTATGGAGTCTTACCATACTGTGAATATTCATAGTATTTGAGTATTTCGTGGTACAAAGAGGTATCTCAAGTTCAGTATTTGGAAACACGAAAATGTGCTTATACCATTGTAACTTGCTGGCATACAATAGTGTTTGGAAGGTTTTTTGATAGACATGAACACGCTAATCTATGATCTATGGATTATTTGCCCGCCGCTTTATTCGTGACCGCCGGACCGGCAGCAACCAGCAAGGCCATCAAATAATCAAATGGAAGTTATGGAACTAGATTCTTACACAAATGACAGGATACGAGCGTCCTACCTTCGGAGCGCGCCGCTATGGGTCTTCATTTTGGATTCTTTTCTACTGTACTCCACTCTAAACTATTGTTGCCGGTTAGATGAAATATGAACCAACCAGCGATAATAATTTTAGGAGGGAGTATAACACTAGAGATGAAAATGGTTCCAAAACGATCAGTAAAAACCGGAATCATCTTCTGTTTTACATTTTTCTCTTGAAAAGCGGAAGTCATAACAGAAGTCTGAAATAAACACGGAACTGTTATTACACGACAATCAGAAATAACAAAGATATGGATCAGGAATCCAAGGATTAAGAGCTGAAAACATCAAACTGCAATAACAATTTTAGTTCTCAAACTATCAGATAATTCTGTGACCACATCAATTAATTAATTCATAGCATAATTTTTTGCACAAATGTCATGTTGCTCAGTGTCATTTTTTCCTCCTTATAAAACCGATGCCCGACAAAACTTTTGAATCGACAAATTGAGCTAGGCACATCATAAAAGTAGGCAACAATACATAACGGACTCATGGCTAAACCTGGTAGATAAACAAAACAGCAGTGAAGAGAGGATGGGATGATAACCGAGAAAAATGGAGGATCTAGACCAGTATCAGATGTGCTACGATGCCCCTAGGCCACAAGCCTGCTGTCCACCTCCACATAGCCACCTCATTAGAAGCCTCGCCGTGGTCGCTCCTCAGCAACATTCACTCGCAGGGCACGGCCATCCAAACTCTGTAAAATTCAGAATCAAAAGCTGTGAAGCTTTTACTAACAAAAAAAGTTGATAACTTCGCCATGGTACAGAAAATAATATAGCATCAGTCTAACTACCCCCCTGACAATGTCACGGATATTGATTATTCAGAAGTTTATTCAGCAGTTGCTAGGATACGAAAATGTCAGGAAAATTCTGAGGCAGCTGATACTGACCTGTCCGTCAAGGGCAGCAATAGCATCATCCAATTCCTCTTGTGATGCCATGGTTACAAATCCAAATCCCTTTGAACGCCCTGTTTCTCTGTCATAAACAACTCTTGCATCGACTACTTTCCCGTGCTCGCTAAACAACTGCACCAATCTGGAATCATCCACTTGCCACGGCAGGTTGCCCACATAGACCCTGAAAGAAGGTCCAAATTGTCTGGGAGGTCTCTCCACACGAGACCCTCTAGGAGCTGCTTTGTTTACGGTCAGAAGCCTTCCATTGACATCCTGTCAAAGTAAAGACTGATCAGAAAAGCATGTAACGACATTCTTCAGCACTTGACACTACATCTATAAGCAGAGGGCAGAATAAAAGATACAACAGCTCAGCAGTAACTGTTCTTACTTTTCATTAACATAGAAGTGGAGTGCTCAAATCACTACGGCATGTGTAGCATATTTATGGAACAATCTACTTACTGTGACAATGAGGCCATTAACTACCCTGATAATAGGGTGTAAATCAGGAATTGCAGGCACTATCATATACATTCAAAATCAACAGAATCAACGATGAAAAAGGCATTTTACCATACCACAGAAAACTATTAGGTTTTCAGGAAAAGATGTTTAAATGCAAACTGGGAAGAACAGGCCATTGCATAAGTATCACAGGTAGATATATTACCAGGTCAATTATGTACACAAGTAAGCATCTGACAAATGAAAAACAGGCTACCGTTAAAAGTGAAGCAATCAAGCTCCATAAAGGTACTACTCACATAACGATGGAACATCTCCACAGCCTTATCAGCCTCCTCAACAGTACTCATAGTGACAAATCCAAATCCACGGCTCCGATCTGTTTCCCTGTTGTAGATGACCTACACACCAACATAATAAGTTCATTTCAGTACAGGAGCACAGTCTGTGCCTTTTTTTTCAAACCAAGAGGAAAAGGGCACATATATCCTCAGACGAGCAATCAATAAACATCTTGAACTTCTGTCTAACGATCAACGTCAAAGACTGATATAACAAAAATCCTAAGCAATATCTCAGGTAGGCAACTCAACAGCATGAAAAGGTAACAATCACATAATAGTAAGCAACAAGTTCAATATCCATGCCAGTTGGGGTAGGCTAGAGATGAAACACAAAGGAATCTCGATATCCTAGTCATGGCTTAAGCACGTGGAGAGCTAACTTTCATGCTTGCCTGTCTATGGCTAGTTCTTCAGTGATATCCTACTCTTTGAAATTTTCTTTAGACTCCTCTTACTTCAAGTTCGGTTTACCCTAACCTCTCTTAAAACATTGGCATTGCACGTTTGATGTCATAGCATAGTGTAATAGGCTGGTAGTCACTAGACAAAGGATGCAGTTCTGGTAAGAACCTTATATCTTAGCACTGACAGCACACAATAAGAACTTATGAAGTTACACCTGACTGAACCTAAACATATCGTGAAAATAATCTCATAAATAAGATGTCTAGAGTATAGTAGCCACGCCGAAATTACACATACAACAGAAAGGAGAAATGAGCAACTGTGCTACAGTAGATACTAGTCAACAGTGCGGTTTCAACTGAGACCGGCAGCATCGCGCTCGGTTACCTTATACAAAGCAAGATGAAGGGAAGGGGAAGGGATGAAAACTTACCTCGGCGACCTCGACAACGCCGGCCTGCTCGAAGAGCTGCGCGAGGCGCTCGCTGTCGACATCGTAGGGAAGGTTGCCGACGTAGACCTTGGCCTCCTCGGGCGGCTCGACGTAATCCCCTAACTCCCCTACCTCCCCCTCCTCCTCCTCCCCGGTCGCGGCCGCCTCCTCCTTCTCCAGCTCCTCTACGACCGCGGAGGCCTCCGACGCGAACGCCTCTTCATCCTCGGACTCCTGCTCCGGGTCCGCAAAATCGACGGCGGCGGAGGACTCGAAGGAGTCGGAGGCGGCGAGCGGGGCGAGCGGCGCGCGGCGGGCGGAGCGGAGGTGGAGCAGGCGGCTCGGCGGGGTGGGGGAGAGGAGGACGAGGAACGGGGAGCAGGGGACGGGCTTGGGATTGGGTAGGGCGGCGGCGAGCGCGCGCAGGGACACGGCGATGGAGGAGGCCATAGCTGGCTGGTGGTGCCGCGCCCCGCTATGGGAGGGGATGGACAGGGGTGGGAGGTGGGAGCGAAGGGGATAAGAGATTTTTGTGGGTGAGGTGGTCTCGCGTGCAGGGGAGGCAGGCAGAAGCCGACGAGTGCACCGCCGGATATTTTCCTCACTCTCGTTTACAACATCATAAGATGGGCTGTTGGGCCGCACAACGTCGTAATGGTTGATTGTAATGGACTTAAGCTAGGGCCCTAGGCTCTCCCTTTTGATCAAGGAACAATTGCAAAATTAAATCTCTTTTAGACTTTAATTTTGAAAATGGATCTCTTTTTCAAATCTAAAAGAGTGAACAACCCCTATTCCATTTGGTAGAGTTAACAGTGTTAAATCTCATGTAAATAGACATATATACCCTGTGCAAGAATGGACCTCTTTTCTATTATATGTAAATTTACCCATGTTTTAAATATTTTGAAAAGTAAACTGAAAATTTGGATATGTGAATATTTTTTAACACAGTTGAACTTATTTGGGATATAACTTTTTACTCAATAAAATCTGAATTAATTTTGAAAATTTTGACAGCATTTCACCTATTTTTTTTTTATCAAAACTAAGCAACAATCACATATATGAGACATGATATTTAAGAACCCATAGACATCACATAGCATCACTATACCTTAGAAGTCATTTATTGAATATGAACTGTTTTTTTTTACAATATTGTGGTTGCTCTAAAAAAACTACACCAAAAGTGGTAGTCCGTGTAACATCTCTGCGGTAAGAACACAAGCACAAGTGTGACGAACATGATTACAGACGTGAAACCTAAGGTTAAGAAACCTGGACAGTCAACTGACTGAAACCTTGACTGTCAACATGGGTACATCAGTATCATCTGCTAGTTTACTTCGTTTGCCATGCTTCCTCTTCCTTTCCAGCGCCAGCCTGCATCCGCAGGGAGAAAAAAATGAAGAAAAAAAGGGGGTTTTGTCAGTTAAGGCACTCCTGCACAGTTTCAGACTTCTGTTATACTGATGCTTTTCAGATCTGCAACTTTCAGTCTCAAATGGTGGCCAAATCATCATAAAACCTAGCAACCTACCTGAGCTAGCAAGAGAACTGTTCAGCACGGTGGAGGCAGAGTTGCTGCTCCCGGAGTTGCCCTGGCATCCAGTTCCCTGAACATCAACCGCGACACTGAAACCAATCAAAACGCCAGCGCCGGAAACATGCCAATCAGCTGCATTTTTGCCGATACTTCGATTCCCCTAAACACGTTATACCTGATCCTCTGGCTTATCACCGCGCTGAACTGGTCCGGCACCTTCATCAGCACTTCCAGCGCGAACTGCTCTTCCTTCTCGGCTTGGGATGACTCTTGCGACATTATCTTGGTGAAATCCACAAACTACAAAAAATAAAATAGCAGACCAAGACTTTCAGAAGAAGAATAACAAAAACAAAGAAGCACAAGTGAGAGGAACCCTCAATCCAACAACAAGGATTTATCGCGTGATGGCGGCAACAGCATGCACCTGGAAGTTATCGAACTGCCGTCCTTCATTGTAGCAGTGGATCAGATCGTCCCATGGCCCATCTCCAACTCCGACAAGGACAATTGACAGAGGGAAGTTACTGCAGAAAGAAAAAAAAAAACGTGTAATGACGACTCTGTTCCTCAAAGAATAGGGTTAAAAAGGGGTCTTCATTATTTCATACTAGCTGTCTGAAACTCTCACAAGTTGCCGCACTAGTTAGTCATCAGGTTCAGGTGTCAATAACCTCAATGCCAATAGGTTGATACTATTACCTGGCATGTCTGAGAGCCTGAATAGTCCTATCCTCAAGGTAGTTCTCGTTTCTTGTTTCTTCTGAATGAGCACTGCAACATGTGCGAACCTGCCAAGAAATATAACTAATTACTATACCAGAATAAACACACTATTTTTTATGTGCCAGTGATATGTATATTGTGATCTAGTATATATAATGAAATATTTCTGAAGTATGGCATACCTGGCCGTCGGCTATTATCAGCAGGATATGGTACTGATGCCTTGAGTCCTCAACTATCCTCGTTGCAGTTTCTATTATCGGAGCTAAAGAGGTCGGGCCTAGATCAAGATTCACCGACCATCAAAATTCATGAGATTCAAAGATTAACTTGAGCAGCAAAAAAAAAAAAAAAAAACTGAGTAAACAAAAAGGCCTAAATTCCTGTAAGACGACAGACAGTACCAGACAGCTTGACAAGCGGGGCGATCTCTCTGTATCGCTGCAACGCCTCTGAAACACCGTTGCACGGCCGCCTGTCTCTGTAGAAGCTGAAGACGTCTCGATCGTGAGTCGATGCTGCAAGCGATCGAGCCATGCCATCCGTTTCAGCAACTGGTCTGCAGGTGGTAGTAAACGAGGGGGGGAGGGAAATAAGTGGGTGCTTGTGCTTCGCTTACTGTCCCCGAATCCGAAGCATGGGATCCAGCTGTCCTCGTCGAAGGCTGACAGCGTCGTCCCGATGATTCCGATGGCTTGCTCGTAAGGGTTCGGGCAGTCGCCGACGTGGTGCAGGCTTCTCCCCTTGAAACAGCGCTTTCCTATAAGTATTGATTAATAAGCAATCCATCTGCCGCGGTCAGTCGTGCACGAGCAAATTAAAGTTGGTGACCTGCAGGAAGCGAAAGAGAACACAAGAGAAGTACGTACCTGTCCACTCGTTGCTCTTGGTGAAATCGACCCCGATTATGAGGTTGGACGACTCGAGGCCGGCCACCTGAAGCGCCGCCCTCACCTGTGGCCAGACTCCCAAGACAGCGTTCAGCATCGGCAAACCCTTTCATCCATTTCGTCGAACAGGTGCAGTGTGACGAGTAGTGCGTGCGCAGTGCAGGTTAACAGAGACGAGGTAACGACTGACCTGGTCCAAGGAGTCGTAGTTGCGGTCTATCCTCGCGAACGGCCGTTGTTCAGCTGCCGCGGGTGGCGCGTCGCTCGCTCTCGTACGACGAGCGGTCCAGGTGGTGAAGAAGGTCCAGAACAGCAGGACGAAGGTGGACAAGAACATCTCCGGCGGCGGCAAGAGGAAGGACGAGGTTGGCGTGATGGAGATGCGGGGTTTTCCAGAGTCGTGCTTGCGGCCATTTATAGCCGAGTGATATTCCGGCAGGAAGCAAGGGAAGGGAGGAGAGTGGAATGGGATTGGCCCAGGTGTCCGGCGACGAAGTTTCCCTGCAACGACGCGGCGGGACTTGTGAGGACGCGGTAACGGTAGCGATCGAGACACGCTGGAAATGGAGATGAGGCGAGTTTGAAGAATCAGGTAATTATCCGAGAAGAATCACGCACAGTGGGTCAGTGAGCGATCCTAAAGTTTTCCATTATGAACTTGTTGTAAGCACCGACGAGAGACGTCCATCCGTCTTCCGCGTCTCCAAAAGAAAACGCCGCGATTGACAGTTTGACACCAAAGGTGAAAGCGAGAGCAACTGAGCAAGAAAACAATGACATGCGCTCATACCCCAACAAAAAGAAACGAAAAATGTCTCCAGATAAACCTCGAGTACATAAGATCTAGACAGTTGTTGTATGGATGATTTTGTTGGCTCGAAAGCGCATATAATACGATGAATAATAATGTACTCACTTCGTTTTTAGATTGTTATTGTTCAGACAATAATTTAATTTATTTTTATATTACAATTCTTACCTGACGACAATTATTTCTAGTGGAGAGAGTAGCTCTAAGTGTGGAACAAAAACAGTCCGCGTGCTTTGCGACGGGAGCACCGCTTCCTTTTTTTTTTTTTTTAAGCCTGACGGGGGGCACGACTTGACTTGAGCCGCCGATGACGAATGGCATCTTCACTCCCTTTGTGGTACCAGTACTCCTCGTACACAAGGACCGTTACGTGCATGGCTCATTCATTCATTCCTTTTGTGTGGCCGACATCCAATTGCAGTAAGCTCAACTTTTCCGCTTTAGTCTCTTGCTTTGGCCGGAAGAGCTACTGAAATAGAGCACTCCATGCTTTGAATTGTTATCGTTGAGGTTAACAACTCTAATTCAAATTCTAACTAGAATTATTGTCCTAACAACGACACGATTTAAGGGTAGGAGTAGGCGGCTATATTGTCTATATACACTCCTCCAACCTCATGAAAAAGCATAGATTTCGTCAAAGAATGGACATCTGGCATCTTCACTTTAGAATGCAGCAACAATATCGTCAAAGAATGGACTTCTGGCATCTTCACTGTATTCCAATTTTACAATTACACGGTGTCATTCTGCGCAACACAAGCAAAACATCTACAGAAGAAAGCAAACCAAAATAGAAATCTACAGATTCCCCTCTTTAAATGAAAACGATCTGCACCTGAATTTTTTTTATCAATATAAATATGAACCCCCCCCCC
>BCLH01001069.1:24723-46975 GCA_001602315.1 Zoysia pacifica | reverse complement strand
CCCCCCCCCCCCCCCCCCCGGTCTATATTATTAAAGGCTCGGAGAGCTCCATCTCATTGGAAGTTTGAACCGTCTCAGTTGCAGGTAAGCGTACATAGTTCAGTCCCAACCACTGCCATGGCCAACACATGTACCTATGGCCATTGCGATTAACCGAATTTGTTCTATTATCTGACTCTTCCAGCTGCCTGGTGAGCTCCTCCAGTTTCTCTCGTAGCCTGGAAGATCTCATATCTGCCAGCTTCAGAGATTTCTCTGCAGCATCTCGTGCGGCCATCGCTGCGGCCGCTGTTTCTTCCTTGAACTTCAGCTTGTTCTCCAGTTCCAGCATAGCTTGTTTAGCCTCATCTAACTCCTTGCGAAGGGATGATATCTGTGCAGCAAAGTTTATCAGATTATGTTTGGCTAATAAAAAAAATCAAGATGGTTGTTGGTTAATGATTACAAGAAAATAATCCTTTGCCTCCCTAGAAAAAATTCCAGTCCCCCACATCAGTTAATCCATACATGTTTTATTGATTCTCAAACAGACAAATATCATGCTATCCAAGAAGAAAAGATATAGTGGCTTTATCGAATCTCTGTTGCAGATTGATGCATCCTTCACACAGTCACAGTGACATTGTCCTATTACAAGTCAAAGTCAGTGACAGCATCTGCTGCCATTACTACCTGCACTGCACTAGGCCTTGCTTAGACTACTATACCTCACTAGCAAATTTGTTTAATTTGTTTCTCAATTGCATTTATTTACCATTTTTAAGCTGAGAAGACCATATCCAGAAATGCAATTAGGGACTGAAGAATGATATTGTCACTGAGTACTGACTTCCAATTTCTAACAAAGATAGGGCAAGCAGAAACGATTTCTTGAGAAAACTGGACATATCAACCAAAATATGATAAAGATGGCATGAAACCTACAAGTAGAGTTTCAAAGTATCGAACAGCATAATACTGCATGCCATAGCACCATATAAATTAGCGTAAGTAGATAATTTCTCTGCTAACAAACAAAACAATGTTTCTCCAGTCATATGCATGTGGCAAAACTGGAATATGATACTTTTGGTTTGTTGAATATCTTGTCATGTAGAGTTATATTGTTATTAGCTGCATATGTATGCGCATTTGCAATCTGTCACAGGAGCTGTACAGGGTGGTAAAAATCAAGTTTGTTTTGATCTCTAGCTGTGGACAGGACAGCAGAGGATGAGTTGTAATGTCTAGGACGGTACTATAGATGGTCAGTTACTGTAGAAATTTGACCCAAATAGTCTATAAAAGGACCTGTGCAGGCCCTTTGCTATGTAACCTTTTGAAGTGAATAAAGAGCATACTGTTATCTCCATTGGTTCTGCTCCTTTGCATTTTAATTCCTTGCCAAACTAGTTAGTTATGAGCTAACCTAGGTTGGGAACAAACTTGTTGAAGTTATTGTCAGATAATAGTTAAGCCCACAATCAATCTGCCTACTACATTGCTGACATGGCTCATTGTTAAAAAAAAAAAAATTAAACACAAAGGTGCAAAACCAATCTTTAAGTCAAAGAAGTTGTAAAACTAATCAAGGTAGTCTAATTGTAGAAGAGACAAGTACTGATACTCACTAATCACTAAAACATATAAAAGGACACTGAACTATATGGAATATGTTTGTGTCAAAGCACCTGGGTCTGGAACTCTTGTTCAATTGATCTACCAGCTTCAGCTTCTTCCTCAGCTGCCATCTTCCATCTTTTAATCTCCTCTTCAGCAGCTGTTACGTCCATCGTCAGACCCTCAACCTGAAAACAGTGCGTAGAATCTGGTTACTCATTGATCATGATCTTAAAAATACTGTAGTTTGCTTGAAACATCAGGCTAACAATAAGGAGACATACACTTTCATTTGCCACCCTTTCCTTCTCTTCAAGATGCTTAATTTGCTTTCTTAGCTGGCCAATTTCTTTTTCTTGCCCTTCCAGCCTTGTTCGAAGTAGACTAGACTCCGCCCTTAAAGCCAGCAGTTACAGATGATAAGAGCAGGAAGAATTATAAGCATCCACTATACAAAATTCTGATACAGTTGCAGTCACCATTATGATTCCATGAAATGTGAGATGTACCAACTGTTATTAGCAAATGTGTGTTCTGGTTCGTTCCACAGAAATAAACAAGCATATGATTAAAAATGAAGTGGTCGCTACAGCCCCCAAAACATATTCCAATAGCATAATAAACTTGTTACTGAAGTTCAACAATGGCAGATAGATGCAAACCAATACATGAATCAGAGTTCTCTCTACCAGTCAAGCACTGTATGGTGACATAATAATTAAAGAAAGGAGATTCAAACTAAACAAAATTAAGAAGCATCAGTCGTGGTGTGTACCTTAGGGCTTCGACAAGATGTTGGAGCTCAATGATCTTGATCTGGGACTCCTTCATGGTATTCTCCAGTGCCCCTGCCTGCATTGTTGAATGGATAACAAAAAATTTAGTTCACATTGCAGGTCCAGAAACTAGCTACACCATAGTAGCATAAAAGTGGAATTACCAAGTTGTAGACCTCATCCTTCTCAGTGCTCCCTGGCCTATGCTCCTTGCGCTCATCGAGTCCAATCTCAATGCCGGCTTCCCGCAGCCCATCCTCAGCAACTTTCAACACCTCGCTCGTCGTGGCCTGCAGCGCGCTTCGAAGAAGCACTCCGATGTGCTCCTTCTCCCTCATGAGCTCATCCACCCTGTCCTCCAGACCCCTCACCTTGCTCTCCTTATCATCGACCCATGCCCCAACCTTATTTAGGGCCATTGTCGCGAGCTCATACACCAGTCTGGTCCCTTCCAGTGACACCTTGATGCACTCCTCCACGTCTGTCTCCTTCCAAACAAAGACGGAGTCAGCAAGCGAGCTAGCGGCGTTGGCGTCGACCAGCTTGACCACCTCGCGCATTTCATCATAGAGATTGGAGGTGCAGCTGATCTGCTCCGCAAGCACGGGCCTCTGCGCGTCGAGCTTCCCCTCGAGAGAGGCGATTTGGTCACGGAGGTCGGAGATCTCGGAATCCCGCTGAGCGAGGGTCTTGGAGAGGGACTCGCACTCGGTGGACCTGGAAGCGAGCGCGGCCTCAAGCTCAGAGACCTCAATGGTGATCTCGTAGTTGCGGTGCTCCATCTGCTCGCGCGCGCGGTCACGATCCCGGCTGGCGGAACGATCTGCGCGAGGAGGTCGTCGACGATGTCGTTGGCACGCTTGAGGACGCCGTAGGCGATGGCGGGGAGACCGGCTGAGTACTTCTGAGAGGTGGGGAGCGGAGCGGGGGCGGAGGAGGGGGAGGCCTTGCTGGAGATCCTCTCAAAGCCGGAGGAGAGCATGGAGGCGGCAGTGGACGCCTCGGCCTGGAGTGCGGCGAGCGAGCGACCGGAGGTGGCGGCCTCGGCCTGGGCAGCGGCGAGCAAGCGGGCGGAGGCGGCGGCCTCAGCCTGGGCCGCGGAGAGCAAGCGCGCGGAGGCGGCGACCTCCGCGGTGAGTTCATCGCGCTTCCGAAGCACGTCCTGCGCGAAGGCCTTGAGGCGGGCGAGGCGTGTCTCGGACTCCGCAAGGGAGGTCTCGGCCTTGCGGCGGAGGCGGCGCTCCTCTTCGAGCTCCGCGGTGAGGTCGAGCAGCCGCTGCTGCGCCGCCTGGGCATCAGGCTGCGGCTGGGATTGGGATAGGGTTTTGCTTACGGAGGATGGAGGCGAAGAGGAGGAGGGAGAAGGGAGGGGGTCCTCGTCGACGTCAGAGAGGACGATGTCGTCGTCGTCGGCCATGGCCGGCCTTGGGGGCCCGGCAAAATACTCTTTTCGATCTATTTTATAACTCACTAAAAACATTGCGCGGCATTGCCGCGCTTCTTGGTTGCAACATATTAGATGCTCTGAGTTTTTAACGATAACATTAGAGCTTTAAAGTGGTTCTAAATGTCATTAAAAATGGAATTGTAATATGTGCTCACATGTATGTTTCGCATACTAAACATTTGTGGCTGTAAAGTTTATCACATTTTAAGAGACATTTCAAACATTACCTATTTGCCTAATTCCTATAATTATGATCTCTACAAAACTAACATACTTATATTTTTTTGCCGTGAGCTTTGTTAATAGTAAATAAAAAGTAATGATGCAATAGAATGTCTTAGTCGCTCAAAACCAATAAATGCTGAACTGTATGAACACGCACAAGTAAGCTCAATTCATAAAGCTAATGAAACTTAAATGAAATAACATATCTTTGATGTTATCTAAACAGTCTTAATCCTAAACAATGCTCATTCTAGCACTAACACATTTAATAATGTGCAAAGAGAAGAACAGTTTAAAGACAGAAAAATTGCCTCCTATTTTTTGAAAGCTGAATATAAAAAAATTATTGTAAGTATTATACCCTTGACATAAAAAATCAGAAGAGAAGAGTTCTAGTCCTAAATTGTATCAAGAGATATTTGATAATATATTTAAGAATTGAAAGAAATTTTCACATGTGATTTATCAAGTATTACCTTATCAATTAATTTCAAAAGCATACTGCCAAAGATAGCAACAAACAAGAGTATCCGTTTCAGTTATAAAAGTATGAAACATACCTAATTGAAAGTAAGCCATTGTACAAACTGCAAGATATGGCAGCCTAGTAAAGAGTCCACAAAGAAATTATCTAGTATTTCTTAGCAATCATCATCAGTCAAGCAATGTTCATATTTACATTTTTATTGCATCTTAACTACGTCGTGATTATGTTGCTTTAGTAATGGTCCAAGCAGCTGAGGTAGCTATGAAAAATTCACAGATGAGTACATTTTTTTATATGTCCAAAGTATTGAAGAGCATTCAGATAAGTGATAAAGTAAAGATATCTCAAACATTTTATCGATCATGTTGTGCGTATTAAACCCAAGCACTTGGGGTACGGATAGAACAGAGGAATAGCAACATACAAATTGATTTTGCATTTCGCATAACAGTGCAAATAAGAAGCTTCATCCATCTCCAACGAGGTGACATGCTCCAACAGGTCCCTGCCGGCTACCACCCACTGACCCCACTGGAAGCAATGAGTAGTGGTCAGCACGAGCGTCTTACCTGGGCACACACGCCGCCTGCAGAATGAAATAATCAAAATGCATAGCAAAGCATATTCAGTTAGCAACTGAGGATAGTAAATAGTAAATCTGTTAGCAGACTTCATGTGAACCAATCAACTGATTGGCAAAAGAAACAACAAATTGTGATGGAATCTTCAAGCCAATTAACTGAAAGGGTTGTCTAGCGGAGACCAATGAGAAAATCAGGCGTGCTCAACAGGGCAGCGAAAATGGCGGAGGGGGTCTGGAGTCTGGCAGTGCTCGCGTCGTCCATGGCGCCGTCAGTATCGGTGGCTCAGAGAGTGGTGAGCGCGGCGCAGAGGAGGGCATCGGCGATGAAGTGCGGACTACTGAGCGCTAAGCCATCGCCCTCGTGGCCATGCCCTGAGCGGATCTGGATCCTCTGCATTAGTCGGTGGGTTAATGACATGTGGGACCGAACTCACGTGTCATTGACTCTCAATGCATCCACACTAATGCAAGGATCCGCATCCACCCTGAGCCGCCCCTAGCCCGGTGGGGACTGAGGGTATGATGGGTCGTCGCTTGGACAGGAAGGTTTGCCTTATTTTATTCGCGGGTCGGGCACCGCAGGGTGATTAGGTGAGGTGAGTTGCGGTGCCGCCGCTGTTGTTTTCATTCGGGATCGGGGTTGCCGTCGCTGTTGTTTTGTTCGGCTTCGGCGGCTTTGGGACTGCTCTGTTTTTGGAGGCCTCGCAATTCACCACCGTTGCCGGAGATGGAGAAGAGACGACCGCCTGCAATTATATTTAGTTTATGTAATCCAGTTTTGATGTTCAATAGTTCAAAGTGCTACTGCATACTCCCTTCATCTTAAAATAAATATCATTTTTACTTTTCAAAATCGACATTTTAATTATTCATTTTATTTTAAAAAATTATGAAAATATAAAACAAACAAGACAAATCTAAATATTTCTAGTAATAAAATATTTTATTAAAATGAATAGTTAAATATTGATGTACTAAAATAGAAAATAATTTGAACTTATTTTAGAATAGAGGGAGTCAAAGAAAGACTCATCCCAGAACATGAAAGAAAAGAACTCAGATGGCTGATCTGATCTGGCGCTCGTGGATTTTGTATTCACCGGCAACTTGCGTACAAAAATGTTTCAAGCTGTTAACCTCATGGCACTCAACTGCAACATGCACATAGGTCGATGAGACACCTCCGACGGAACTCGACATATAAATCTAATCTCTACTCCTTCCATTTTATTATAAGGGATGTTTTTAACTTTTTCAAATCAACTTTTAATCATTAATCTTATTCAAAAATGTAACACTTCACATTTTGAACAAAGCAGCAAGTTGTTAATTTGAACTTCTGGAAACCGAGCTCAAAAGAAAATCAAAATGAGTTTCCAGTTTAAATCTCAAATAAAATTCAAACTTCAAAAAAGCAAGTTTCAAATTTAAAAAGAAATGTTGCGAATAAAATCTCATTTGCAAGGTTTTGTAAAGACCGGAATTTTAGAAAATTTTGTAAAATTCTATTCAAAAGGTCAAAAGGCCCAAATGAATTTTCTCTTTTAATTGGTTTCCTGTTTTCTAAAATTTATAGAATAAAATTTAGCTTGATTCTGAGTTTGGGCCCAAAATAAAAGTTGTTTCTCTTGAAAAGAGTTATAACTTTACAAAGTTTCAAATTTTATTTAGCTCCAAAAAGGAACAAATGAATGCAAGCTAAAATTTCAAATTTTTGGGTTCAAATTCCAAATTTTAAAATAAAGGATCAAAACCTTTCAAGGAAAACAGTGAAATAAAATTTTTATTTGAAAGGTCTTATCAAGTCTTGAATTTGGAAAAATTTATAAGATTTTATATAAAAGTTTAAAGGGGCCAAATAAATGTTTTGTTTCAATTGTTTAAATATCCTCTTGAATTTATAACACATTTTTGAATTGGAATTTGAACATGGCCCAAAAAGGAAAGTTGTTCGTTTCAAATATTTTAACACTTCTGCAAAGTTTGAGAAGCAGTTGAGCTCGGGAATTATGTGCTCCAAGCTGAAAACAGTGCAGCTTTCAAATTGGCAGAAAAATAAAGAAATTGGAAAGTGGCTGGGGCCCACCTGTCAGTGACTGCACCGCTTCCTTCTTCCCCAGCTGGCAGCACGCTGCGGCAGCTCCCCCGCGCCCACGCCATGCGGCTGCCAGCCTGGCAGCCACGCCGCTCTGGGACGCCGCCCCCGCGCTGGATAAAGCCAGCCACCGCTCCCCGGCCGTCCTCTTTTCATTTTCTCTTTCTCTTTCGCGAATGCCGCTTCCATCTCCTTCGGACGCCGCCGAGGAGAGCCCCCAACCATGCCAGCTCCAGCCTCGTTCTTCCTCAGGAAAGGGCGCCATAACTCTCTGAAGCGTATAACGGACTCACTGCTGTAACCATTGTTATGGACCGCGCCGGATTTTTGCAAATTTTCCCCAAGCTTCAAGTTTTTGAACCGGTCGCCACTCTTCAGTGGATTGCGCAGGTTTCCGGTGAGCTCCCGCCATTTCTCTTTGGATACACGTTCTCCAAATGGTGGCACAGCCTATAGACTTCAGAACCGATCGATTCCCTCGACCTTGGCGCAGGATTTCAAAGCTTCGACGTTGCTGACCGCCTGGACCGCCTCCCCCCACCGTCAAGCTCCGACGTCCGGCCTTCCTCATCGACGTCCACCTCCGTGCCAGCCTTCTCCATGTTCTAGTGAAGCTCTCAGTGCTTTCCAAGTTAAGTTCCGTTGACCCCAGCACCCGCACGACCTCGCCGAACTCCTGCGCCCACCGCTCGCCGTCGACGACTTGTTTCCCGTGAGAATCCCACCTCGTCGATCCTCCCAGTGGACTCATGAGGACGTAAGCATCATTTTGGGTGCCAAACGTAGAGCTCCTGGTCGCTGGAAACACCGTTCCGGTGAGCCGTCGCCGTGCGTCGTCGAGCGGCCGCAATGGCCAGAGCCGAGAACTCCACCCCGGATTTTGTGCGGCTACGCGGGATCTGGTGTGGCCAACCCAGTGGCCCTCGGTGTGGCCTCAACAGTACTGGCTGAAGTAGATTTAAATTATTCTTCAAGTTATTTATTATTCAAAAATCAATTTAATCTTGCAAAATTCGTAGAAAAATCATTTTTGCTCAGAAAATTGTGAGGTAAATTTTGTTTGGTTTCTCTCAACTAGAAAAATATTCTGGAGCTGGCTAATTTTTATTTTATGCATTAAAATAATTTAATTAATTCAGATCATTTAATAAATAAGAAATGCATTATTATTCCTTATCAGCATATAAAACTATTGTAAAATTTACTTTTCTGTTCATTTATTAAATCTTACTGGTTTCGAAAAATATTATAATTTATTTCAGTAAATACACTTTTATAAATGATTTATTCTTTGTATCTAGCATTTAAATCATTATAAATCTATTTGTTTTCAATAAATCCTGTAAAATTTTAGAAATTCGAACATAATTTCCTTTATAGTATGAAAGTTTTGAAATTAATTTTATGTTTTCAAGAATCATATTACAGAAGTTTTATAATCATATTTACTTATTTTACCTTACAAACTTGTATATTATTACTTATAACTCCATTTGACAAACTTTCATTTATAAATGGAATCATTCTTCATTCTCCTTGTTGCATATTATTTTAAATAGAATCTGAGGAAGTTAAAGAAGAGATTGGAGAGTTTCAACATTGATCGAAGCCCAGTCAAGCTCTGGTGCATTATCTTGTTTTCAAATTATTTACGTTTATTACTTTAGATGGTTAGTTTGTAATGTGCACTAGGAGATAGGAGTTGATTGAAACCGTAGTTACATTTATAGAATCCTACCTTGGGTTAGTATTTTGGTACTGGTAACTCGATGTAGAGCTAAGCTAATAGTTTTTTTAACGGTAGAAGTCGAGTGAATAACTCTTCACTCGCGAGCTATAGGATTGGTATGGGATGGATTATCTTGTCATATGAAATAAATTAGAGATCGGGCAAGAAAGTAGGTGATAACACGGCATGTGTCCATTGTGAATGGATGATCAATGTGTTGTAGCTCTGTCTGTGTCGATTAAAGACAGTTCGTTGTTAGCTCTGTTGAGCAAGTTTGAATAGTACTGATTACATACTAGATCTTTAGGTCCTAGAAAACTGATGTAACCCAATGTGCGTACTGACTGGACCTAACCGAACCTTTCTTCTGGAGATGATAAAAAGGAGAGCTTTGGGGCTAACCATGGATAGACCCGGTGCGGTTATCGCATGGAGGAACACTGCTCGGGAGAGGTGAGCATCGGACCGATGCTATGTATCAATGGCGTGAAAGGTTGCCATGTACGGCTTTCGGAAAGCGCGTACATCAGGGTTTCAAAAACTGCTACAGTGCCGGTTTTTAAAACCGTAAAAAATCGGTCGGTTAACCGTTAAAACCAAGCGGTTTACCGTTTTTGCTACAGTGTTAGTTACGATTTTCGAGCAAAAACCGGTCGGTTTACTAAACCACACCGCAGCGGTAAGGCCGAAAACCACGGTTTTCGTGCGGTTTACCGCGGTTTTTGAAACCCTAGCGTACATGTTGTATAATCAGGTTTTTTCAGCTAGATGTAAATCGATTCGAATCGCTGCTCCCTCACAATAACGAGTACCACTTGCCTCTTTGAGTCACATCGTAGTATGAAGTGAAAGAAGTGAAGGTGAAAATGAATTGTTTGAGATATTTATTAGAATTTGATTTAAAACCATGATTGTGGCAGCTGATATTGCAAATTAAAGTTATATTTTGATAATTAATTTACTGCTAAAACTTGAAAGTAAGGACTCACTTCTAGTGCTGTCTTTTGCAATTATCCAACCCTGTTGAGTCAGCCTTCTTCTTTTTAGAAGTGGGCTGTAGATAGCCATTTTTGTTGGATAAGTCTTGCTGAGTGTTAATTGCTCAGGGCTTTGTGTCTGTAGTTTTCTGTTGCAGGTGCTTTCTTTTTCTCTTCTCAGTTTCAGTCAGAGGGAGCAACCCATGAGGGTGGCTTTCTTTGCTGGGAGCCTTGCTCGCCGCCTTGAGTGAGTTGTTGTTAGTAGGTACATCGTATAGGCTCAATGTATCCTTTGGCTTAGTAACCAAGATGCCCTTGTGTAATAGGTTTGTAGCTTCCGCACTTTGAAAACTCGTGGTTTGTAAACTTAAATGACCAGTTTGTAATATATTTTATCGTGCTTGAGCTGTACTGTGGTCCTCGCTTCATCGAGTGGCATCCGATATGATCTTGAGGTCGAAGGTTCGTATCTTTTGTGGTACGGGCTGTCACAGCTGGTATCAGAGCAATATCGAAAGCAGTATAACTTTAAAGCTATTTTTAAAACTCTAGCTACGGTATCGGACCTTAGTTCAAGCCCAAATAAGGACTATTCTTAGTGTTAGCTTTTACAGGTGGCTGTTGTGGTGTACTAACTATAGATCGGTAGTTCGATTAGAAAATCGATTTAGCTCGTGTGCCATTGAGGTCACGTACAGTCACTTATATGACTTAGTTTTTATTTTTGTAAGGTTCAATAGGCCGATTGCATATTGTTCATTGTATTTAAAATCGGTAATTACAACTAAATCACCTTATAAGAAATCATCTCAAATGTTCAAAAAGTTTTTAAAATTTTGACTCGGCCAAATGTTGGGATTCAAATTTACTTCTAATTTCAACTGAATTGCAGTTAGACTGATAAGCAAAAATCAAATTTTTGTCATCTTAGAATATTTTCTCTTTTTCTGATTCTAAAGACAGGTTGTTGATGGAGACATTTTGATTATCTTTTACAGGATGGAGCGTACTGAGGAAGGGCAAAACTCTCAGCAGAAAGCGTTGCCACCTCCGCCACCACCGACGATGACTGAAGTGCTCATGGAGATGGAGCGCAACCGTTGGGAGCAAACTGGCGCTCTTCAAGTCATTACTCAATATATGGCTCGTGGTGGAGGTGAAGCTGGCCGTGAAAGTGATCTTTCAGATTTCCTGCGTACTCAGCTGCCAATTTTCACCCATGAAAAGGATCCCCTTGATACTGACCATTGACTGTGCACTATCGAAGAGAAGCTTGAATTTGTGAAATGTGGTCAGCATGAAAATGTTCTCTTTGCGGCTCATCAACTTCAGAATGAAGCTGGTGCTTGGTGGCGGAGTTTTCATGCCATGTAGCTCGCCAATCACCGATATACTTGAGATGAGTTCTGCTCTGATTTTCGCGCCTATCATATTCCTAAGGGCGTTATAGAAATCAAGAGGCTAGAGTTTCTCAACTTGAAGCAAGGTAGCAAGTCACTAATAGAATATGTGCAACAATTTAACTATCTTGCTCAGTATGCCCTTGATGATGTCAACATTGATAAGAAGAAGAGGGCTTGCTTCTACAATGGTCTCTTAGAAGAAATGCAAGATAAGCTCTCTACTGCTGAGTTTCGTGATTTCAATCATCTAGTAGATCGACCAATCTTTATTGAGGACAAGATGCACAAGTTGATCACCAAGAAGCGCTCTACCACATGACCATCTAGCAGTGCACCACAGAAGTATCGTATGCTGTATACTTCTCCAACTAGACATCAGTACAGATCTACTCCTTTTTCAGCGTCCAGTTTATCGTCCTCCTCAGCAGCAGCAGCCTCAGCAACAAAGCATGTATCGTCCAACTGTCCCAGCCCCTCAACCTTCAGTGGGCGTTCGACCATTGCAGCAGCAGGTGCGACCAGGATCTTATCTTTGTTTTAACTGTGATCATACAGGGCACCTTGCAAGGGATTGCCGATTGCCAAAGCAGCAAGGAGTGGCACTCCAACAGCAGCCTCAGTGTGGGAACCGTAGGCCAGGTCAGCCAAAACCAGAAGTCAATACTGGCCGTGTGAACTACATGAAGACTGAGGATATCTCTGAGGATGCGACTGTACTTACTGGTACGTTTTCGCTTGATGAAAATTTTGCCCTCGTGTTATTTGATTCTGGTGCAACACATAATTTCATCAGCTATTCATTTGTTCAAGAGCACCGTATAAAACAAGGCATCATGAAATCGCCATATATTATTAAGTCTCCTAGAGGGACTCTTATAGCTAGGATGGAAGTGAGAGATGCACCACTTGACCTTGGAGGAAAGTTATACTCGATCAAGTTCATAGTATTAGAAGGGCAAGACATTGATGCTATTTTGGGTACGAGCTGGATGAAATATCATGGGGCTATCTTGGATATAACCGCTAGTACTGCTCAGCTTCGATCACCTGTCCATGGGCATCATTGCTTAGAGTTGGAAAATTCAGAATCTTCGCAATCAGTAGTCTACCATGTGGTTGAGAAGAAGCATGCAGATAATTTTGTAGTATGTGAGTTTTCAGATGTGTTTTCAGAAGACCTACCCGAGATGCCACCCGACAGAGGGATTGAATTCAAGATTGAACTCCAACCAGGCACAGCTCTAATATCAAAACAACCATACAAGATGGCACCTCGAGAATTAGCCGAATTAAAAATGCAACTTAAGGAGTTGTTGGATAAGGGATTTATTCGGCCTAGTTCATCGCCATGGGGTTGTCCCGTACTATTTGTGAAGAAGGATGGGTCGTTGAGGCTATGTATAGACTATCGACCCTTGAATGCCGTAACTATAAAAAATAAGTACCCTCTTCCTCGCACTGATATCCTTTTTTATCAACTAGTTGGTGTCACAGTGTTCTTCAAGGTTGATCTTTGTTCTAGCTACCATAAGATTAAGGTCCGAGAAGAGGATATTTTGAAGACTGCTTTCTCCACCAGATATGGACTCTATGAGTTTATGGTCATGTCTTTCGAATTAACCAATGAAGCAACGCACTTCATGTATCTGATGAATTCGGTCTTCATGGCAGATTTGGATAAGTTTGTTGTCATGTTTATCGATGACATTCTTGTCTACTCGAAGACGAAAGAAGAGCATGCAGAACATCTTCGGATTGTATTACAAAGGTTGAGAGAGCCTCAACTATATTACAAAGGTTGAGAGAGCATCAACTATACGCGAAGTTTAGCGAGTGTGAGTTCTGGTTGAAGGAAGTGCCATTCTTGGGTCACGTGATATCTTCAGAAGAAATCTCCATGGACCCAAGTAAGGTTGAAGATGTAGTAAAGTGGAAGTCTCTTTCCTCAGTTTCGAAGATCTGTAGTTTTCTTGGTTTGGCAGGTTACTACCGAAGATTCATTCCAAATTTCTCCAAGATAGCCAAACCAATGACATAATTGCTCAAGAAAGATAACAAGTTTTTATGGGACAAGGCCTGCGAAAAAACATTTCAAACCTTGAATAAGCATCTCACTACTGCCTCGGTGTTAGCACAACCGGACATCGGGAAGCCCTTTAATATGTACTGCGATGCCTCAGGCACAGGTCTTGGTTGTGTTCTGATGCAGAAAGGAAGAGTCATTGCTTATGCTTCTCGATAGCTTCGTAAGCATAAACAGAACTGCCCAACTCATGATTTGGAACTAGCCGCAATAGTTATAACATTGAAAATCTGGAGGCATTACCTCATGGGTAATCTAGTACATCTTTATACTGATCATAAGAGCATGAAGTATCTGTTCACACAAGCCGATCTCAACATAAAGAAGAGAAGATGGTTAGAGCTGATTAAAGATTATGAATTGCAAAGTCATTATAATCCAGGGAAAGCCAATATGGTGGCAGACGCACTTAGCCGTAAAGCCCAGTGCAATTTCTATCAACTATCACAAGCCTCAGATGAAGAGTCCGCTCTACGAGTGCTACCACATCTAGCCTTATATAATCTTACCCTGGTACCTACAATCCGAGAGGAGATTGTTGCAGCTCAGAAGAAGGATAAAGGTATGGCACATCTCCGAGAAAGAGTAAAGGCCAATATTGTCAAATGCTTTCACCAAGACAATGAAGGTGTCCTATGGTTCAACGAAAGATTAGTAGTACCGAAGCACCATAAGCTAAGAAAGAGAGTCTCGATGAGGCTCATCTTTTCAAGTATTCCATTTATCTGGGAAACAACAAGATATATCAAGATCTGCGTAAGAAGTTTTCGTGGACTCGAATGAAGCGAGAGATTGCTAAGTATGTTGTGGAATGCGACACTTGTCAAAAGGTCAAGGCAGATCATTTGGGGTCAGCAGCACAGCTTCAACCGTTATGTATTCCAGCTTAGAAGTGGGAAGACATATCCATGGATTTTATTGTTGGACTTCCAAAGACATCAAAGAAGCATGACTCTATTTGGGTGATTACTGATCGACTAACCAGGTCCTCTCATTTCATTTTGGTATACACTATTACAATGCCAAGAAGTATGCCGAGATATACCTTTCTCGTATAGTTTGTTTGCATGGTGTACCGAAGACCATCATTTTCGACAGAGGTCCTCAGTTTGTGGCACGTTTCTAGGAACAACTTCATGCTTTGCTAGGTACTACCTTGATTAGGAGCTCAGTGTATCACCCTCAGACTGATGGACAGACAGAACGAAACATTCAAATTTTAGAAGACATGCTACGAGCCTATGTGCTACATCATGGCAAGAACTGGGATGAAAGTTTAACATTAGCAGAGTTTTCATACAACAACAGTTATCAAGAAAGTATCAAGATGGCCCCCTTCGAAGCTTTATATGGAAGTATGTGTCGCACTCCTCTGAATTGGTTTGAGTCTGGAGAAAGAGTTATATTTGGACATGATCTAGTATAAGAAGCCGAAGAAAAAGTGAAGCTAATTCAGTCCAACCTTAGAGCGGCCCAATCCATACAGAAGAGTTATGCGGACAAGCGACGTCGACCCCTTGTCTTCGCAGTGGGTGATCTAGTGTACCTCCCACTTTCGCCTATGAAAGGGGTACACCGGTTTAGGATAAGAGGTGAACTAGCTCCACGATACATTGGTCCATTTTCCATCATTGAACAATGTGGACCCGTGGTGTATCGATTAGAGTTACCAGCAAGCTTAGCCGGAGTGCACAACACTTTCCATGTTTCCCAATTGAAGAAATGCTTAAAAGCTCCAAGAGATGTGGTTATTCAAGAAATTGAGCAACTGCAGCCTGATCTTACTTATTTAGAGCTACCAGTATGCGTTATCAATCAAAAGGACCGAGTGACAAGAAACAAGACTCAAAAATTTTACAAGATACAATGGAGTAATCACACTGAAGATGAAGCAACCTGGGAGACAGAAGAGTATTTGCAAGCAAATTTTCCAGAGTTTCTTCACTCTCTTTGATGTAATTTCCCCCACTTCTATTCTAAATCTCGGGATGAGATTTCTGTAAGAGGGGAGGGCTGTAACACTTCACATTTTGAATAAAGCAGCAAGTTGTTAATTCGATCTTCCAAAAACCACAAAAGAAAATCAAAATGAGTTTCCAGTTTAAATCTCAAATTAAATTCAAACTTCAAAAATGCAAATTTAGAATTTTCAAAGAAATGTTGTGAATAAAATCTCATTTGCAAGATTTTGTAAAGACCGGAATTTTAGAAAATTTTGTAAAATTCAAATCAAAAGGTCAAAAGGCCCAAATGAAATTCCTCCTTTAATTGGTTTACTGTTTTCTAAAATTTATAGAGTAAAATTTAGCTTGATTCTGAATTTGAGCCCAAAATAAAAGTTGCTTCTCTTGAAAAGAGTTATAACTCTACAAAGTTTCAAATTTTATTTAGCTCCAAAAAGGAACAAATGAATGCAAACTAAAATTTCAAATTTTTGGGTTCAAATTTTAAAGGGGCCAAATAAATGTTTTGTTTCAATTGTTTAAATAAACTCTTGAATTTATAACAAATTTTTTGAATTGGAATTTGAACATGGCCCAAAAAGGAAAGTTGTTCGTTTCAAAAATTTTAACACTTCTGCAAAGTTTGAGATGCAGTTGAGCTCGGAAATTATGTGTTTCAAGCCGAAAACTGTGCAGCTTTCAAATTGGCAGAAAAATCGAGAAATTGGAAAGTGGCTGGGGCCCACCTGTCAGCGACTGCACCGCTTCCTTCTTCCCCAGCTGGCAGCACGCTGCAGCAGCTCCCGCGCGCCGGCGCCGGGCAGCCGCGCCGCTCTGGGAGGCCGCCCCCGCACTGGATAAAGCCAGCCACCGCTCTCCCCGGCCGCCCTCTTTTCTCTCTCTTTCTCTCTCGCGAACGCCGCTTCCATCTCCTTCGGCCGCCGCCGTGGAGAGCCCTCGACCAAGCCAGCTCCGGCCTCGTTCTTCGTCGGGAAAGGGCGCCATAACTCTCTGAATCCTACAACGGACTCGCTGCTGTAACCGTCGCTCTGGACCGCGCCAGATTTTTGAAATTTTCCCCAAGCTTCAAGTTTTTTAACTGGTCGCCACTCTCTAGTGGATTGCGCAGGTTTTCGGTGAGCTCCCGCCATTTCTCTTTTGATACACGTTCTCCAGATGGTGGTACAGCCTATATACTCCAGAGCTAATCGATTCCCTCAACCTTGGCGCAGGATTTCAAAGCTTCGACGTTGCCGGCCGCCTGGACCGCCTCCCCCACCGTCGAGCTCCGACGTCCGGCCTTCCTCGTCGACGTCCACCTCTGTGGCGGCCTTCTCCATGTTCTAGTGAAGCTCTCGGTCCTTTCCAAGTTGAGTTCCGTCGACCCCAGCGCCTGCACGACCTCACCGCCGAACTCCTGCGCCTACCTGTTTCCGGTGAGAATCCCACCTCGCCGATCCTCCCAGTGGACTCGTGAGGACGTAAGGATCATTTTGGGTGCCAAACGCGGAGCTCCTGGTTGCCGGAAACACCGTTCCCATGAGCCGCGGCCGTACGTCGTCGGGTGGCTGCCATGGCCAGAGCCGAGAGCTCCACCTCGAATTTCGTGTGGCTGCGCAGGATCTGGTGTGGCCAACCTAGTGGCCCTCAGTGTGGCCTCAACAGTACTGGCTGAAGTTGATTTAACTATTCTCCAAGTAATTTATTACTCAAAAATCAGTTTAATCTTGCAAAATTCGTAGAAAATTCATTTTTCTCAGAAAATTATGAGGTAAATTTTGTTAGGTTTCTGTCAACTAGAACAATATTCTGGAGCAGAAATTTTCATTTTATGCATTAAAATAATTTAATTAATTTAGATCATTTAATAAACAAGAAATGCATTATTATTCCTTATCAGCATATAAAACTATTGTAAAATTTACTTTTTTGTTCATTTAATAAATCTTACTGGTTTGGAAAAATATTATAATTTATTTTGGTAAATATAATTTTATAAATGATTTATTCTTTGTATCATTATAAATCTATTTGTTTTCAATAAATCCTGTAAAATTTTGAAAATTCGAAAATAATTTCCTTTATAGTTTGAAAGTTTTGAAATAATTTCAATAAATCCTGTAATATTAAAGAAGTTTTATAATCATATTTACTTATTTTACCTTACAAACTTGTATACTATTACTTACAACTCCATTTAACAAACTTTCATTTATAAATGAAATCATTCTTCATTCTCTTTGTTGCATATTATTTCATATAGAATCCGAGAAAGTTAAGGAAGAGATTGGAGAGTTTCCATCGGACTTTCAGGAAACTCCGATCGTTGACGCTTTCGTAGTTGAAAAAACTAACATTGACCTAAGCCCAGGTAAGCCTGGTGCATTATCCTGTTTTCAAATTATTTACATTTATCAATTTAGATGGTTAGTTTGTAATATGCACTAGGTGATAGGAGTTGATTGAAATCGTAGTTATATTTATAGAATTCTATCTTGGGTTAGTATTTTGGTACAGATAACTCGATATAGAGCTAAGCTAATAGTCCTTTTAACGGTAGAAGTCGAGTGAATAGGTCTTCACTCGCGAGCTATAGGATTGGTACGA
Source organism: Zoysia pacifica (assembly GCA_001602315.1). Lineage (NCBI taxonomy): Eukaryota > Viridiplantae > Streptophyta > Magnoliopsida > Poales > Poaceae > Zoysia > Zoysia pacifica. The sequence continues at coordinate 29,021 of BCLH01001069.1, read as the reverse complement.
GATGAATTATTTTGTTATATAGAATAAATTGGAGATCAGGTAGGAAAGTAAGTGATATCACGGTATGTGTCCATTGTGGATGCATAGCCAATGTGTTGTAACCCTGTCTGTGTTGATTAAGGACCGTTTATTGTTGGCTCTATAGAGCAAGTTTGAATAGTACCGATTACATACTGGATCTATAGGTCCCAGAAAACTGATGTAGCCCAATGTGCATAGTGACTGGACGTAACCGAACTCTCTTTCGAGACGCACGTACATGTCGTGTAATCAGGTTTCTTCAGCTGGATGTAAATCGATTCGAATCGCTACCTCTCACAGTAACAAGTACCACTTGCCTCTTTGAGTCACATTATGGTATGAAGTGAAAGAAGTGAAGGTGAAAATGAATTGTTTGAGATATTTATTAGAATTTGATTGAAAACCATGATTGTGTAGCTGATATTGCAAATTAAAGTTATATTTTGATAATTAATTTACTGCTAAAATTTGAAAGTAAAGACTCACTTCTAGTGATGTCTTTTGCAATTATCTAACCCTGTTGAGTCAGCCTTCTCATTTTTAGGAGTCGGTTGTAGATACCTATTTTTGTCGGATAAGTCTTGCTGAGTGTTAGTTGCTCGGGGCTTTATGTTTGTGGTTTTCTATGTATAGGTGCTTTCTCTTTCTCTTCTCAGTTTCAATCAGAGAGAGTAACCTTTGAGGGTGGCTTCGTTTGCTAGGAGCTTTGCTCGCTGCCATGAGTGGGTTGTTGCTAGTAGATACATCGTATAGGCTTAATGTATCTTTTGGCTTAGTATTCAGGATGCCCTTATGTAATAGGTTTGTAATTTTTGTACTTTAAAAACTCATGGTTTGTAAACTTAAATAACTAGTTTGTAATATATTTTATCATGCTTGAGTTGTACTGTAGTACCTGCTTCGTCGAATGACATCCGATATGATCTTGAGGTTGATGGTTCGTACCTTTTGAAATACGGGCTGTCACAGCAAATTTATAAAAATACAAAAATAATTAAATCACACTTAAAGTATTTTTAATAATAAATCGTTTCACAATAAAATAAATAATATTCTCACAAAATTTTTGAATAAAATGAATGGTTAAAAGTTGATTTCAAAAAGTCAATAATGTCGTTTATAGTGGTACGGAGGGAGTATAATACAACAAGATAGTTTCAACGACAGCGATACTCATCCTTTAAGAGTCAATTTTTTATTAGCCATCAAAAAAACTTTTAATTCCTTATTAGCCACTCAAAATTTTGAATTCTCTTATCAACCACTAATATTAACTTTCTTTTCTTATTTGTCACTCTTATACATTTAAAAGCTTGAAAAAGATTTGTTTGCCCCTCAATAATTTTTTTACTAAGTTTTCTCATTAGCCATTTTAGTGAATACTATAGGTATCAATTTTATCTCACAAATTCATATTACAGCCCACGAGCTTAAAAGAAAATAAAATGGTTCAAATTAAATTTTAAATTTGAATTTAAAATTCAAGTAAAATTTTTTCCTTGTGAAATTTTAGATGCCTCAAAACCAAATAACATCCGATAATATGAGTAATGATAAAATTTAGAAAAAAATTGAAAGAAGAATAGAAATGTCTTTTTTACCCAAATGTAAAAAATTGGTGAATAAAAAATAAAGTTAACATTAGTGGTTGATAGACATGTCGAAATGGGCCGTGCTAAGTGGGCTGGCCCGAAGCACGGAAAAAATGGCCCGGCTCAAGCACAGCACGGCCTGATTCATTTCGTGCCCTGGCCGGCCTGGCACGAGCTGCGGGCGGTGCTTGGGTCGAGCATCCGGCTTGACAGGTGGCACAGGCACGGCCGTTTAAGATTTTATTATTTTTAATTTTATTTTATATATAGTTAAATTATTTTATATGTAGTTAAGATAGTTTGGTGTAGTGGTAAGGTGACTACTTCACATTTTTAGTTCTGAGTTTAATTTTCACTTTTTATGTTATATTTTGCACCATTTAGCATTATATTTGACTAATTACTCTCTTCGTTCTTAAATTGATATTGTTATTGACTTCTAACATCAATTTTGACAACTTATTTTATTAAAAATTATTCAAATATATAAAATTTGAAGTTGTGATTTAAACAACTATAATAATAAATTATAGTTTATCATTATTTATAAAAAAATTTAAATAAAATAAATAATAAAAATTGATATTAAAAATAAAAAACGACATCAATTTTAAAAAGAGTATACAATAACCAGCACTCAGCAGCCCCAGCCAAAATGCCTCAGCGTGCATCTGGATTCGGAAAGCGTCTTGCTTTCTAATCCACGTACTCATATATCACAAATGCCCACAAGTTTCGTCAGTTTTCACATGAGATGGATGCAGCGTAGTGTCATCGCTGCCATCATAGCGACTGTATCTATGTCGCCGTATTACAGAAGCGGTGTCTCAGCGCTTCTTGAGTTGTTTTTTTTTCTACGTGAAATTAAATTAATTTTTATAAAATTATTGTAAATTTTTGTAAAATTTATGCATTTTAGAAGGCTCTTTACCAGATCGATGAAAATAACAGGAATTTTTTCTGTCGTCCGCAGCTGCGGACGCAGACCCGAGCCGTCAGTCGCCTCGCACAAGCGGCCCACGCGACGTTTTTTTTTCCAAGGTGGCCCTTTGTGGCAGAGGCAGGACGCGGGGCGTCGGCCGCTACGGACGTCAGCATTTTTGTTTTTACCGTCGATGAAGCCCCCCCGGAGTGATCCACGTGCTGCATCACCAGGTTCTGTATCAGAGAGACTTGCCTTGTTAGACCAATCATCAAATTCATACAGAAGCACGCACTACATTGACTACGAGATACTCCATCAATGTCCTGTATTTTTCAATGGCGAACTTCCAAAATAAGAAAACTTCTCCGCTGATGCAAAACAATGACTAGGAGCCATTCAGACAAGTAGTCTTTTGTCACATTTTAACTGAAGGCTAGGCAGTTTGAGTACAACTCTAATGCTCTCTCTTGTTGTTGCTCCTTCTGACCAGTTCAATTTTTCTCTTATTACGTACTCTATGTTCCAAAATATAAATATTTTTAAACGTAATTAAAAATTAAATTTTATATCATTTTAAATATTAATAATATTTTATTATATAAAAATTATTTTTTAATTCATCATAAAGTACTTTCTCTGTTAAAAAATAGTATAGCATTTGAACGGAGAGAGAGTAAGATTTAATAAAAAATATTTTTAAATAAAAATATGTAATTTTATAAATATTATTACCAAAATTTAGAAGAATTTGATATTAATTAAATTAAAATACTTATATTTTAAAATAAACGGAGAACTTGTCTGCATTTCACCGTCAGGCATGCAAAATCCAAGGCTTGATCGTTGTGCGTGCCTTATCTTGACGGGACAAAGGGCCCGTTCGAATCTCTTAAGGCGTCTGCGTCAGAATTTTTCTCCTTTTTTATATTTTTTTAAAATTAAATTGATTTTTAGAAATTGAAATTTCTCCGTTGCAAAAAAGCTTTAGCTGCATCAGTCGTAGCGGCTGCGGCTATTGAACTTCATTTCACTGTAGCATGAGCACCGCGCATCCGTATCCGTCAGTAGCTGAGTCGAACGCGGCCAAACAAAACAGACCTAAAATCTGCTCCTTTGGTGAATCCATTGCCAAGCGTCAGACCGCCATGCATCACTGTTGTGCGGGCTGCTTGTGGTGGGCCCCACCAGAGACCCACATGGTAGCGGCTCATCTACGCTCCGACTATAGGAGGATCCTCGCGCCTTGCAATTGGGGTGAAGCAATGTCAAGGAATCTAAGGAAAAAAGGCCGTAATCACAGGCTTCCTGCCCGAGTGAGAGCCGCTGATGACTCGGTGAAGGGAAATTTAGAAAAGGAAAATTTTTATTTTACTCTCTTAAATATTTTATTTTATTTTTTTAACCTTTTTTAAAAAAAAATTAGCTCAATTTACTTTCTCAAACTATTAACATTGGCGTAATTTACTCTCTTATGTAATTTATCTTTTTCGTTTCTTTTTATACAATTTAAATTTTAAGCTCAAATTTTGCATAGTGACAGAAGATGTTATTCTCTATGTTAAAAAAAATTAGATTGTAATTTTCAAAATAATATTCGTAATATCTTAACAACCTGCATAAAAATACATATAATAGTATCATAAAAAATTTATAACATATTTTCTTAACATTGAGACTATTATCATTTACCTTTGTACAAAATTTGAGATTCAAATTGAAATTCTACAAAGAGAAACAGCAAAGCAAATTGCATAAAAAGG
>BCLH01001068.1:67783-97199 GCA_001602315.1 Zoysia pacifica | reverse complement strand
TAAACGCAGCGTTTAACTGGGCCGTGCGCGCGCGCGGCCCGGCTGTGGGTGGGGTTGGGGTGTTGGGCCGAGAAGCACCGGCCCGGCAGAAATTTTGGGTTTTTTTTAATACTAAGCAACTCCAATTCGAATAAAAATCAAATAAATTAAAATAATTTTCGATAGATACAAAAAAGAAATTTTCGCTCAAGCACTTATCAAGATTCAAATTTTAAATTTGAAAATTTTCTTTTTTGAATCTATTCTTTATATGAGATTTTCCGTTAAATAAAAAAAAGGTGTATAAAAAGAAAAATCACAAAAAAATTTTATTATTTTCGATTCAAAATTTTGAAGGTACCACACACCGCCTCTGGCGCACGCCGCGCGTCGCGAACGCAAGTTTAGTGGACCATATATACGAGTAGTAGCACCGTCTCAACAAGCTCACATGCACGGCCGTACCCCTGGGGAATGTCTGCAAACAAAACACGGACGCCCATGTCTGGTCGATTTGGCTGCCGGCTATAGAGCATGGGAATCCCAAATCATAGCCTTTTATTTTAACTTCATCTGAATATCTGATCACTCCGTATCATTTGGTGTGATCGAAACTCTTCTCGACAAGCTATTCTTCTTTGCTTGAGCAGAGTCGTCGACGTCAACGGTGATCTCCATGCAGGATCGCGATGAGTTAGATGTCGTTCGTCGCGCCGAGCGTAACCAACGCATAACTTGGGATTGAATACAGGAGCTTATTGACGCCGCGAGTCGGAATCAGATCGACTGACTTAACCCCGAGCGACGTATGGGTGCAGTCACGAAAATCGGAACATCCGTTGGCATCCAACGGGCGAGAGGCTACAAACCAACAACTTTTTTTCGGCTAGATGGACCTTGGCCCATGAACAGACGGCCTGTTTCCCAAAACAACCAGTTGTGCAGCTCATTTCTTTTTTCTTTTTGACGCACGTTCGTTGTTTTTTGGCGCGAGGTTACGGCACCGGTTCACATTTTTGGCGCGAGTCGTGACGGTTAAACACAATCAAGTGCCGGCGATCCTCGTCATCCTAGTTGCTCAGGTGCCAGCGATCGTCTCGTTATCCTGCTCATGTGCTCAAGTTTCAGCATACTCTAATCTGCTTGCTTTTGTCCTCCTCCCTAGTAACTTATTCGATTGTTTTAGGTTTGATTCAAGGGAAGATCTGCATGTTTGAGATGGAAGATTGAGGGAAACATCAATCTGTTGCATGCATCAAAACTAAATCTGAATATTCAAGATGGAAGAGAAAAGGTGTGTTACACGGTTACATCATAGACGTTCCTTTTTGTCCATGAGATTCGATAGAGCTTTTTGTTGTTTAGATAATATAACATCTTTTGATCATTAATTTTTATGTTTGTAGAGAGCATTTCATTCTTGGTTTGTTACCTAAGTTGGCATGGAATTCAGTCATATAAATGAGGCCTGGATGTTTTGAGTTAGCTACGGAGGTCAAAAGGGCTTTGAGGTTAAAAAAAGGTACACAAATAAAAAAAAAGTTGGATGGGAAGGTTAGATCTTGCAGATATGTTTGTGCAAATGAGGGTCATAAAATGCAAGATAAAAAGGGTCATCTAACAAGGTGTTCAAGAGCTGAAACTAGAACCAATTGTCAAGTTCGCATGGGTCTTGTACTAGACCGAGAGAAGGGAAATTATAAGGTGACTGATCTGATTTTGGAACACAATCACATCTTTCAGTTGCCACAAACCTCACACCTGATGGTGTCTCAAAGAAAATTTTCAGATTTACAAGGTTTTGAGATTGAGACAGCTGATGATGCTGGAATTCGGCCCAAATTGGCACATGACTTGGCTACTATCCAAGTTGGTGGCTCACTTAATCTCAGTTACACACTTCGTGATCACAAGAACTATTTACAAGGCAAGCGGCAACGGGAGATGGCATATGGTCAAGCAGGAAGCATGCTTATGTACTTTCAGGATAAAATTGCTGAAAACCCGTCATTTCAATATGCATTGCAAATGGACAGGAAAGAACAAATAGCAAATATTTTCTGGGCTGATACTAAAATGCTCACTGACTATGCATATTTTGGTGATGTTGTTAGTTTTGGCACTACTTTTGGAACAAACAGAGAGAGTAGGCCTTTTGGCGTATTTGTTGGGTTTAATCATTTTAGGGAAACAGTGGTTTTTGGTGCTACTCTAATGTATGATAAGACATTTGAGTCATTCAAGTGGTTATTTCAGACCTTGAAAGCACATAATAGAAAGCAACTAAAAACAATCTATACTAATCAAGATTGTGCGATGGGAAAAGCAATTAAGGAGGTGTTTTTAAAAGCGTAGCATGGTTTGTGTACATTTCACATAATGCAGAATGCTGTCAAACATCTAGCTGAATCTGACAATAAAGAATCAAGTGCTTCTCCTAAAATTGTATTTGAGGCCAGCAAGAAAAAAAACAAAAATATAGATAAAAGCAGCAAGGAAGAACCTAGTATTCTCTCAGATTTTAGTGCCTGTATGTATGAGTATGAAGATGAGGCAACATTTGAACATGAATTTAATATGATGAGGACAAAGACAAGCAAGCAAACTTGGTTGGATAGTATATATAAGTTGAAAGAAAAATGGGCTGAATGTTTCATGAAGGATGTGTTCACATTAGGCATGATTTCAAATTTGATTTTGATGTAGTTCTGTTTCTTAAGCATTTTGAAAGGTTGGTGGAAGATAAAAGAAATAATGAGTTGAATTCTGAATTTGAATCAAGAAAAAAATTACCTAGAATCAAAATGAGGACACTTATGCTAATTCAGGCTAGCAAGCTGTACACATCAGTAATATTCGAAGCTTTTCAAGGTGAATATGAAAGGTCCATGACAGCATGCACCACGGCATTAGAAGATAATAATGAATATCTGTCAATTGGGAGTCTTGATGGAACTTTTACATAGATAATAATGAATATCTGTCAATTGGGAGTCTTGATGGAACTTTTACATTGGAGGAGTATAAAGTTATTGGTGATCCTTTAGAACAAACTAGTACATGTAGTTGTGGGCAGTTTAGTAGAATTGGAATATTGTGTGCACATGCTCTAAAAGTCCTTGATTTGATGAATATCAAATCACTACCCACACAATATGTATTAAAGCGATGGACACATGAAGCACGTAACGGCACAATACAGGACAGCCAAAGACGAGACATAATAGAGAATCCAAGATTAGATGACATGCTTCGTTACAAAAATATGACCCACAAATTTCTAAATTTAACGCATAGAGCTGCCAGCCATCTAGGGTGCACCTTGTTAGTACACAATACACTTGACATTCTTAGCAAGCAAGTTGAAGAAGAAATCACTGGTTCTAGTAATAATGTGGAGCCAGTCACAGTCCCCATGAATGTTGCTCTCTCAATTGATTTGGTGAGTACAGCATGCCTGAAACAAAAAGAGAAGCAAACAAAAACCTCAAAACGCAAAAGAACTTGGCTTGATAAGAAATGCAAATTTGCAAAGAAAGGCAGCAAGAAAAAAGATAAGGGTTCTGCGGTATGTATCTGAAAAAAAAATTTGTTTAATTGTGTAAATGTAAAAATGTTCAGTTGTATGTAATTTTTTATTCTCTTTTATTAGAAGGCACAAGAAACTACAGAATTGGCACAAAAAACTACAGCGGTACAGGATATTCCTCCTAGCACTTCATGGTCCAGTGAAGAGATGACTAAACCATACTTGACTATCAGTTCTTTCTCTCAGCTATTGATGGTAATATTTCTAAGTGATGATTTTTCATGTCCAGAAATATGTAAAGAGTTCAATATTTTGTTCTTTTATTCTGCAGAGAGAAAGCACTGTTGATCTTAATGCTGATTTCTAATAAGAGAGGGGGTTTTTTTAGCTTTTGGTCTGGTGGTGATGCTTTGCAGATTGATGAACTTTTAGATATGTGCAGCATAGAATTGTATAGCTTTTGGTTTCATGAGTGAACTGTAAAGTTCACCCAGTTCACATTTTGTGCAGCCTCACATGCACTTGATATTAGAAGCAGAGTACCAAGACATCTTTATGCAGAATATGAACTTTCAAAAATTAGCAATGCCTTTTCCATATTTCAATATTATCATAACATTCAAAGCATAATTACAGTTTGCACAAATTGCTATGACTTGTGCTTCCTATCTAAACTCCTGCATAGTTGATACACAATGCAAGCGCAATTATAAAACACAAGTCTTCAACAATCCAAGCGTGACCTCATGCATGACATCTTAATGTTTTCAGTTCAAACACTTGTTCTGAAAATTTCTGCTGAAAATTTCTGACTTTACGATTGCAAAGTACAGCTGAAGCTCACAAATTAGGAGCTCCAGCTCGACTATGATTCAGACACGTGTAGGAAGAGCGATGAGGCCTGAGCACAACATGAGCGGCAAATGAATGACTGGTGGCCGTGCTGGCGACGAGCAAAGGGTACCTCAAAAGCACCTGCTTGGAGAGCAACAGCAACTGGCATGCCACCGTCTGATATCGAGGTGACAAGGAGGCAAAGAAGTTGGATGCGCAACCTAGCAGAAAGCGGCACCTCAGGGTCAATCGACGAGAAAGGCAACGGCAGAAAAAAAGAACAAGTCGCCGGCGGAGTTGTTGTCAGATATGTGTGCTCTGTTTTTCATTTTTTGAGAGAGAAAATGCGTGTGCTCTCGTGGTGGACTGGTGGGCTTGACTAGCCGCGTGGCTTGCTAAACATGAAGCATCTCGCCGTTAGATGCAAATGGACGTTTTGATTTTTGTGACTGCTCGGTCAGAGTGAAGTCAGCCGATCCGATCCCCCGCGAGTCGGCTGGTCACGCGGCGCTGAACGGCCCAAAGTACTGTCACCGGTACTTTTTGGAGGAGATCATGGCGCTAGCGCTGCTGCCGACCAAGCAGGGCTTGGCCTCCAGCAAGTTCCTGCTCGGGATGCTGGGCGCGGTGATGCTTCTCTACGCCAGCCCGCCGTGCCTGGAGAACCTGAAGTGGCAGTGGCGGATCGGCGGGCAGCTGGAGGATGTGTCGCTGGTCGTACGACCTGCTCGGAGCGGGAGCAGCTCTGCGGGCTGATGAACTGCCAGAAGCAGTCGTCGCTGGAGGCGTGCACGCATGCGGCGCCACAGAACGAGCAGCTGCCACTGCGGGTGGTGCCGGCGGTGGTCCAAGTTCTCTTCTTCAACATGGCCATTGTTCCCATGCGTGGCGCCGCCGCAGCCGGGTGCGCTAGCGGAGAGTCTGAGACCCATGCCGACCCTGATTTCGACGCGCCACTCGGGAAGGAGAGCATCACCGACGTCAAAGAGTGGGTGTCGCCCTTGCAGAGCGGGAGTTCAAGTGCATGAAGCACGAGCAACGTCTCCACGCTGATAGGTGGGCCGTAGGTGCCACACCTATGGCCCACTGACAGAGGCCGTGGTCCCCACCCATGGCTTCGGATCAGGTGTCGCCGCAACAACCGCAGCCGCTACGAGCGGCAAATATATTTTTTTCCCTCGTCTATCCACTCGTTTGTTTAGGCCTTGTTGGCTTTGCTTCCGACACTCCGTGTTTATATCTACTTTTGTTAAATTCTGAGCTTTGGCTACACGTCCTGAGTTATCTTGCCCTAGTGTAATGCAATAATGAAGTGCTGATGCTTTGCACAGGACGATAATAAACTAGCTTTAGAATAGTTTTACAATAATATCTTCTTACAATGTTTTCTGTGGTTCCTGTGGAGCCCCAGCAACACCGCACTCGTGCTACACGACAGCAGGAGTCTGCGTTCAACAACTTGTTAACAAAGTCAGTACCGAGTGATTTCAAGGGGTGCAATGAATAACTCAAGATCCAAACAAACAACGGTCACAGGTCACGCACTTGAAGAGTGCACATTTGGTAGCAAATGTATTGTTCCAAAGAAAAAAACACTAGTTGCCTATAAACACATCTGAACTAGGTGAGAAATCTCCGGTAGGCAGCATATATTACAGGAAGGCACGTCGAACTTTCTATAAGTTACAAGTAATCATCAAAGTCGAACAAAATATGCATAGGGATGTACAAGACGCCATTACCGATTGCCCTTCTCTCTTCCACTCAGTAGGGCCGCTCCATCAAAAGGCATTTCTCATAGCACCACGGGCTGCCTCGCGTCTCATCTCTGCCGCCTTTCCACTACCACGGAAGTACATGCATACTTGCTGCAATTCCATAAATTCAGAATAGTTATATCTTTCTGAATATTTTTTTGGGGGATCCCCAGAGACATTTGTTTTTTAACAAAGTTTCCTATTCACTAGTCCTGGGATAGAAAAAGGATAAAGCAAGTGTATAAACTCACCTGAATAACAACAATGCTGAGAAGTGATTCAAGGCAGAACAATCCAAATCCAACGAAGTAAAATATCTGCCAAAGCAAAATGTTAACATAGCGTCAATGACTAATAAGTTACTACCATATGTGCATTTAGTCTCAGCCCGAGGACTGATGCAAGATTCAAGAGGCGGGTAAAACTTGATAAGGACCCATCATAACTTCAAAATTGAAGACCTACCCCGACAATAGCACTGCCGCCTATGACATCAATAGCCGGCAAAATCCCACTGCAGATATAAAAATAAGAGATAATTACATTAGTATGCGACATGAGCACAAGTAGAAGAGCTATATATAAATTGAAGATATGAAAATAGTCTGCAACTCTGAAATACAGTTGTGAAAGTCACTTTACAGGATTGGTATAGTATACAACCTAAATTAAGTAGCACTACCTCGTGACTATATGTAATATAAAAGCAATGGCGGCAAATACCAAACATGTCAGTACTCCCTCTGTCCCAAATTATAAGTCACTTTGGACTCCAATTTTTCTAAATTATATGTCATTCCCCCTTCCCATACACATTTCTCTCTTCTCAATACTAGAATATGCTAAGGGTAGTGAAGAATATGCAAAGGTCGCATCAGCAGTAAAACCTAGTGCAAAATGAACACCAGCAGTCTCAACAATACTCTCTCATCCTCAAATTACCAGATTTTTGCATGATCCATAAATTAAGAATTTCATTGATATACATCATGTAATACTTACGTCAACGATTTTCCCTTGAAAGGAAACGGTGGAGCAACAGCTGACCAGACGCAGAACAGTATATGGATCTGGAGGGGCAAAGATAATAAGTAAAAGGATTTAAGCATGTTTTAGTTAATACTCATACCAGTTTTAGATACTTGACTTTAGGACATTTTCCTCAGCTCAAATTTTCTTAAAGCTGTTCTCATATCAAGTATCTAAGCTGGAGGGAGTATATGAAATGGTGACAATCTTACCGCGTAAAACAAGAAAAACCATCCAAACTTCAAAGCACTTTCAGTCCTGTAATATACATTTTTATAAAACATGTCAAACATGTAGATATATACCATGGAATAAATAGACAAGCGCAGAAGCAAATAAGCAACCTCATCGCATTATAAAGTGGGCGATACCATAGCACATATGCCCCAGGGACACCAGAGATGAAGTAGATAACAGCTAGCAACCAGATCATAACACCTACTCAAGAGAGCAACCGGATTAGTTTCAAGCTCATAACAGCTGATTTCCAAGATGTTAACAATACCATGCTCAGCCATACCTCCTCCTTTAATCCATGCTGCGGCAGTTGCAATGATGTTCCAGAAAAGACAGGCTGTCAATCCTGTAAGACATCCAAATTTGCAGAAATTAACCTTGGCAGAGAAACTGTATGCTAATGCATGATGGTGTCTCAGTCTCGCCTCCCATTAAACCTCATCATCTAAGCATGCAACTAAATGACAGTCCTGTTACCAAGGTAAACTAAGTACTGTGAGACTTCAGTTGAGTGTTTGACGTTGGTCCGAAATTTACGTAACCATTGAAAAATGAATGAGTAATTGATTATGCTTCACTACGATTGAAATTATTCCAGATTCACTATCTAAAAATGTATACAACAGAAAGCAAAATCCACTTCAAATATGCATCAGCTTTCTGATGACATTAACAGTAGCTGCTCCCACGAAATTTAAAATGGTTTTTGAGAAAGCTGACACGTATTTGAAATGATTTTGATCTTAAGTGACTGCCAGAAAGCATTCATGACATTGACACCAGCAAATCCCTAAAAAGGTTGATGACAGACAGTAGCATCCATTACTTGGAGATTTTCAGAAAGCATACTTCTGTTCATGAAATTTGACAGATAGAACATCTAAAAAGGTCAGCTTAGATAAAGTAATTTACTTCTTTTGTCATGCTGTTTCCAACAACATGAGGGTAATGAGTAACCAACACTTACCCAAAAGTGAAGAAAATGCCAGGTACTGCATCCTTTGTAAGTGAATTGGTATCTCATTCGAAATGTCATGATGAATAATGGGCATGAAGGGTGGCCAGTTTTTCTCTTCGATGACAATACCAGCTGCCACAAGAAAGGAAAAGGTAAAATACCAAAGCACATGCTTAACAAGAGAATGTAATACCATAGCACAAGCAGTAAGCACTAAACCAGTCTAAAAAAAAGATCATGCACATAGCACGGTGTTAGATCCACCAGCTGTGATGCTACATAGGCCTCAAAGCACAGGTTAAGGACTGAGGAACAGGGGGCGCCTCCCCATGTAGAGGGGGGGGGGGGGGGCGTGCTTTCATGACCTTTCTCAGCCCCCCCCCCAGTTTCGGGTACTGCTTCTCAATTGAAATAACTCAGGGAAGGCCTTCCCCTCGGGGCTAAGTTTTTTTCTAAATCAAATAAAGTAGTATTTTTTTTTAAAAAAAAAGGAAAGTGTAACATGCCATACAAAGGATCCTTCCTAAACCACTAACAACAAAAACAAGTAAAGTTACACTCATCATTAATATTCTCTATGAACATAAGCATATCTTGTGAACTTGACTATACTACTCAGAATATATATATACCTGAACTTATTATCTTTTTTATTTAAGGAAAGATCATCGATTTTGAGTTGAGCCATCAAAGACTTGCCATCGCGTCCTACAGTATGTTTTGACCTTTTTTTAGGATCTTTTGGTGCTTCAGCGTTAAAATCTCGTTTGGCCATCTTTTTTGCCCTTGTTTTCAATGGCTCTTATCTTGAAGAAGTTTGGGATTGATTATTTATTACATTTTAAGATTACTTAATGACTTATAGTAAATTACTCATGAGAAAATGTTTTCATTAGAAATGTAAAAAAATGCTATACCTCTGGATGCAGCTTCTTCTCTTCTTTTCACTTCCTGATTGTCAGGGGATGAAAGGAAAAGGAAATCAAGTAGAGCACTTAGAAAGAGTAAAATAACAGTGAGTGGTCACAGATACATCTAGCTACTTCAAAGACATGCAACATTGCGACAGTGATTGTTTTCTGAGTAAAACCGGTTTATATAGGTCAATCTAGCGTTCAATATACTGTCTATTATGTCACAAATTCTCTCAGTGAAGTAAACAACACAACAATGAAATAGTAGAGATGAATGCATGATAACTTGTGGTAACAATACCAGTTCCTTGTACATTTTCTCTCTCACCTAACAGCACTGTATGTTGGTGCATGGGGATCCAATGTTCCCCAAGTTTTGACATTATTTCAAAAAACCTCGAGTGGTCTATCATAAATTCATGTGGCCAGCCAGCTTCCATAATGTATCAAGCTGACTGTTTCAACAACTCTGGAAGCATAAGAAGATTGCTAGCTATTCCCTCGTCTGTGGCATGATGCTAGAAACCAAACACAGGGTGATGTGTGTTTATATTTTTGTTCTATTTTTTCTTCTTTCTAATAAAATGCTACACAGCTTTGCTGCATATTTCAGGAAAAAAAAAGGAACTTTGCTGACATTTTACTGGTAAAAGTTTAAGAACAATAACATCACAACACCCAGGAGCCTTGCAAGATACAGCAGAGGGGTAATTGTCCATTAAACCACTTCATGAATTGGTAAACACTTGGTTTGATCAGACATTATCAAGTGTAGTAACAACTCAAATAAGCATATAGGAAAACCTGCCATGCAAGTATATAGTTGCAGTTTCATCGCAAGGCACATACCCTTTCCCGTTTGTTTAGTTCAGCCTCCTTTGCCTGCAGTTCTCTCTCCTTTTTACTTAAGTCCTACATTTAAATACAAATACAAACATCATAATCAACATAACATAAGCCCACCAAGTGAAGAATATATGGAATTTTGTTGACCAGCAGTAATTGACCAAGAACATTCCACCAGGAAAAAAAACCAAAAGGGAACACATCTAACATAGCTGATATTTCTCAGGCAGCAAATCTTGTTAAATAAAGGATTCTACAGTGGTAGCAGAATGAAAGTACATGTACCTTAGTTGATTCAAGAGGTATGTCCACCGTCGCAGAACGATCATTGTAGAAGCCCGCTGGCTCATGGGGAAGAGGTGGCATCCGGGAATTAGACGCAGGTGGCACACTTCCTCCCTGCAGAACAGGATGCAATTTTAACATCACGCAAACAGTACTTAAATTCAGTCGTATATTATATAGATCAGTTTGTACTTTGTATCATTTACAGGATATAAAAACTTGAAGTGTTGTCCTATAATAGCCAAAATACAAAGTTAACCACAAAGTACACCACAGCACAAGAAGCGATTCCCAAATTCAGCACAATTTTTCGCTAAAAAAATTCAGCAGAATTTTCCCCACTGAAACCCCATACGGATAAGCCAAACCCCTATTTACCTGCCACAACTCGCAATCAGCGAACACGGCGCAATCGCCAAGCACGAACCTGCGGCCCGAAATCTAATCCGATCCTAAACCACCAAACCCAGCGCCAAAAGGGGGCTAGATCGGAGCACCCAGCACATGCTACGCGTTGAAACGAACCGTCGCCGCCGACTCAAACCCGAACACCAACCTGCCCCGAGAGGGCGAGACCCAAGCAAGAGGGGCAACTAGAGTACTCACCGCGAACGGGTTGACCTCGTCCTCGTCGAACGGGTTGCGATCGTACCTCCCCGCCATGTCCTACTGCTGCTGCTGCTGCGCCGGCGGCGGCTGAGGCGGTGGAGTCTCCGGCGAGGGGAGGGCCGAGGACGGAAGGGGGGGAGCAGCAGGGGGGCAGAGGAGGAGTCCAAGCTCCAACGCGGTGACGGTGACGACCAGAGCAACTGGCCCGGCTATGCGCTGCCGCTTTTCTTTACTTTAGCCGGTGCCATTTACGTGACCAAGTGGGTTTGGAATTTGGGCTTGTATATCCGGGCGTAATTTTTTACTACTGCTACGTGGTTGCTTCCTTCTGGTGCCAGGTTGACCGCGGCGATTCTGCGCGTTGGTGTCAGGTTAGCCCGTACGGCAAACTGGAACAAATCAACGAAGGGACAACAGTCTGTGGTTAACAAAACCGGCACAAACCGTACGGTTTTTTTGAATTCGCTGAAACAGATTTGGCACAGCTAGCAAAATTCAATGACATGCCTAAAAAACCAAACCTAGGGTACTATAGAAAAAATAGACTTTTCTTAATGTTTACACTTTATTGTTGAACGGTTAAAAACCGATCTGTTCATATTTTTTGTAACCCTCCTGCTGGTCCACAAAAGAAGCGTCAGTGTTTTGGGACTGCATACTTTCTAAAATTATCACTGCTAGCTATTTAAATTTCACTGACCAACAACAAAAATTTCATAATGGAGTAATTGTTTCATCGAAAAAGAAACTCCCAAGGTTTACCGTTGCAGGTGCAGATTAATCTTTTTAACTCCTAGTAGCCGTCAGCCTGTCACTAATCAGGCGGCAAGCTGGAACTCCAGTAGATTGAACACTGGGTTAGCATCCCCGCTGTGAAGAATACAATACCTGCATCAGAAACTGATACACGCAAGAACTGACCGGGAAAACTACCAGTCAAAAGAGACTTGGGATAGCACTATCAAAAAAAATCCCAAAGGAAGCGCATGTACAGCCAATTTCCTCAAAAAAAAAAAGAAAAAAAAAGGAGAGAAGAGCACCGGATAACGTATTCACATGGTGAGCCACTAGCAACCAAACTGGTGATCAAGTCGAATGGGAGCACCGGAAGACGTTCAAACTGCACCAAAATCTGATTCGTTCATGACTGAACAATCATCTCAGGTTCACATGATACAGACTCCGGACCACCACGTGGGGTGTAACTAGGCCCCAAAGTTCAATGTCCTCAATGAAACCAGTTTGAGATTGTTTCCTATCGCTCATTGTTGTTCAGGGCTGCCCATACAGTTAAATGTGTTTAATTACAAACTGATGCGCAGCGCAGCCAGGCCAACGTGTACAACAGGGAGCAGCGCGGACTGCCAATCAAGTCAGCTCCAAGAAAGGACCGCTTGCAGCGCTATGAAAAAATTTACAAGCTACACAACTGTGGCGCTTTTCGCCAACAAAGAATGGTATCTACTCTGCTGTACGGATGGACCTCCCGACTTGTTTAGATCACCACTAGGTCTTGCAAAGAACAACTTAGTTCTTGGGCAAGTTCTGCTTGTTGACCACCTCGCCTGTACCAACAAAAGAGCACAGTGTTCCAGAGCATCATGAAACCTCGTACCTCTTGGCAAAGGATATGCAATTGAGAAATAGGTGGCAAAAAAAGATCAATCATCTAAGGGAGGAAAAAATTACATAATCAGTCGGTGCAGAACTTGCTGGATCTTCTGCAAATGGTTAAAGCATCGCGTGCAACGCTGCAACCTGCATTGTGAGGTTGATAACTTCTACGTTTGATTTCGTAAAGTTTCTCATTGAGGAGAGAAGTGACACAAGTTTTTCTGTGTCCCCGACCTATTAACTTGATTACATTTAATATGCTTACCTTTGCTCAGCTTGAAGATCAACTCCAACAGTTGAATTTGCTGATAGTGTCGACTGAATGACTGGGCCAAAAATCTTTATGAGATCCAACAACATTTCTAAAGAAACAATAGCATGCCTGCAAATTTGACACAATTCTTTAAGGTAGCCAATATTGGGACAAGCCAGATATTGCAACAATTTAAATGGATGCTTTCTCATCCAATTGAGCAATCGGAGAGACTTGACAATTGGTAGACAAGTAGCTTGTGTCATCCTTTCGGATATGCATCTTCACAAGTATTTACTATCTACCATGCACCACATAGTCCAGCAGGGATTGGCAGCAACCAAATAAAACATCTAATGCATTACCTTTCAGACTTGCTACTCAGTAACCCCGCAAGAACAGGTAGAAAGCTGGAGAAAATCTCCAAGTTGAAAAGATCGAGCTTCCCTTTAAGAGCACTAACAACATCAGCTTGAACCTGTATAGTTTCGACCATGAGTAACAAATCAAATAAGGAGGGCAAAGTACTTCCACATATATATATCTGAGAAACTTACAGCAATGTCGGGCAGCTTTGTCACTGCAGCAATCGCGCCTTTAATGCCGCTTTGCTCAAAGACATGACACATCATCTGAATAGACTTTAAAATTAATGTGCTATCCAGGTCCATTACGAAAAAATATATTTTAATGTTTAAGGGGTTCATCAACGCTACTTTAGGAGAATCACATATATTAAGCTAGTTGAAGGGAAAGATAATGTTCAGATCCATTTTGGAAACATATATTTAACTTAGCTGTCTTAGATAATACCAGAACCATTGATGAAGAACATCAACATAAATAAAAACTAATCTGATCTATCTCCAAATTCATAAAAGAATATTCAAGATTTTCTTTACATATACATTGCCACGTAATGTTCAAAAGTTCAAGTAATGCCGACAAACAGAGTATGGAAGTTTTCAAGAATATTTGTTGGATATTAGCTCAAATTGGAAAAGGAGGCAATGCACACAAACTGATAATGAACATTAAGTCCAAAAGGATGTAGCAGAAGGGATCACCTCTAGTTTTGTAAGACGAAGTTTCAAATTATTTATGAATTCGTCATGGCTCTGTGTCAAATTGACAGGAGCCATCACCTCATCCACTGTTGACAAGTCCTTTTCATATGTTTGATTTGGCTCTGCCTGTCCATTGAATGGCTAGAGAACATTAAAAATTCAAACAGACAGCAGAACTTTCTAGAATACAAACGTGAACAAATAATAGTGAAGCAAAGTAAAACTCATTTTTTATAGATTGTGTTACAATACATCAATATTATTTCAATAGCTAACAACATATTTGTGGCATCATTTTTTGTCTAAATACAGAGGTAGTCTCATAACTTTATCAAACACATCTGGCTTTGTGATGAAAAGATTCAGAGTAACACACTGATATGACTTCAAAGATAAAAGTATACTAGGGAACAATAATAGGGTAAAAGTAGGTAATTATACTTAAACTCTCAAGTACATACTGAATCGGATGAAGGGCCGTCAGGTTGCACTGCACGATCACAAGAACCAGTTTGTGGGGAACAATCAATACTAGATGTTTCTCTCTTTTCAAATCTCTCAACAAGAGACTTTGTTTTCCCCAGTGGCACAGCAACTGAAAAGAAGTTAAACAATACAGTCACAGAACTACTCTTAGGCCAACCAAAGAATGATGTAGAGTGGATACAGGACTATCCCTTGTGAAAGACAGCATCAGCTAAGATGACCACGTACCTCCTCTGACATATTTAACCCTGGCAGTTTCTGTCGTTGAGCATGGTGGTTCAAATGCTGCATGGAAGAGTCCTACTGTTATACAACAAAATGGGAAAATTCCAGAGTTTCAAATGTTTACAAACAAAGAAAAGGAGCTATACACTTATCATAACTTGACTGCAAAGGATGCTCCAGCATCATTGCTCTGTCCATATGTTCTGCCATCTGTGTGATGTGTCCTTTATCCACATTGCCATCCTCTTCTTTTTTGTAACACGGAGTTAATCCAAAGGAGAATTTTAAGCCAGACAAATTTTCTGAGCACGCATCAGATTTAGCGAGCATGGATTTTACTGGGGTGTCACTATCAGCAGCATCAGCACTCATTGAGAATTTTCTTGTGTGAGAAAGATCTTGACAATCGTCTGGGACTGCAGTTGTACCTCTGTAAACACTGCCTATTGGTTTGTCCTCTAAAATGTCTCTGGGTACAACAACAGATCCAGAAATGGCTTGCGATGTAGTGTAAATATCTTTCACTGGTGCTGACTCAGTAAAATGACCTTTTCTAGTGGTTAAAGAATTGTTAATTATTCCTGAACGTGATGTTACTGAGACATTCCTCTGCCCCCAATATCGTTCCACTGTCCTAGGATTGGTGGAAGGACTATCAGCAAGTTTCATGCGCCTTGTTGGAGTTGCACTCTGAACAGATGATTTGAAAGATGAATCAGGCCTTCGTGGAATGCTACTGCTCCTATCTTTCTTGATCTTGTCTGTACTTGATGGTGTCAAATTCGAGCCCCGAACTCTGCTTTCCGCTATTAACGCAGAAGCAAAAAAAAAAAAAAAAAGGTGGGAAATCATTATGTGCAGCAAAAGCAGACATTTTATTGCTTCAGAATATAATGAGAAGGAAATGAACTTTATAGTTTGAAACCATACCAATTCCTAACTCCTTGACTTTGATTGAACTTTTTGGATGCGACGTTGCTAAAGCTGAACCGGAATTTGCAATGCTAGCAATAGGTTTTACTGGAGGATCATCTATGGATTGTACAAGCTCGGCAAAAAAGTTAGCTTTTGGCAAAACACCAAGTGCATAGGGTCCAATGAGCTGGTTAAAAGATAAAAGTTAGAGGATGCAAGAAAATAACACATTCATGCAAAAGCTGACACTCACTGATATATCAGCAGCCCAAAGACCAACACGGCATTCATGATAGGAGCATCCCAAGAGTTTTCCTTCATAGATGCTAATGTCAGCTATATTGGTCCACCCCATGTCAACAACATCATGACATCTTACTGGTTCCCAAGAGAATACCTGAAAACATGCATATAGATCAGCAGGTACCCAAAAAACACAGTAGATCACATTTTAAAAATCAGAACTACCTTTAAATTTTGGTCTAATCCACAAAAAATGGTTTTTCCATCTGGGTGGAACACCATAGAGCGTACACCCGTATCCTGAGAGGAGGAACAAAGTTATACCACATGGAACAAGATGCATGTGCAACTTTGCATTTTAGACAAAGAATAAAAAGAATAAGCAACCGAGCTTAGTATCCACTAAAAGAAAAGTAGAAGAATTATATATGAAAGGGTAGATCATCAGCAACACTTCCAAGAATTTCAAATCCTGATAACAAATCTCATTACAGTGCTAACTTGAAAGAAAGAAAAAAAAATTTGTTTTGGTGGGGATGTGGTGTTGGTAAGCTAGCCTGATTTGAGAAAAAAAAATACTTCCAAGTACCTCGGGTCCAGCAGAACCAATCAATTCAAAAGTTTCAAGGTCCCAAAATTTCACTGTTCGATCAGCTGAGCCTGAAAAATATCAGTAAATTTACTGAGTACATTTCAGCGAGTTAATACTTAAATACTGTAGATTTATGCAACACATCTTTTCCATTATCCAAAAAAGAAGTTTTGAACATGTACATTTTAATCACCTTACCCATATGTGATACTATTTTTATGTAAGTGTCATAGGCCATACTTACAATAAATTGAGGCAAATTATTTTGAAAAAGATGATCCAAGTATTGGTGCATCATAATGATAAAGTAGTTACCTGTTGCGAGCAAAAATTCTTGAGGATGAAAATCAATACAGTTGATTTGTCCACTGTGAAACTTGAAATCATGTAGAAGCTTTCCAGCTGTGAGATCCCACACCTTCACAATGTTATCTTCTCCACCAGTGACAACCCACCGTCCATCTGGTGTAAACCTAATTGTTTTAATGGCTCCTCTGTGACCTTTATATGTGTGAAGGCATCCCTTTTTCTTTATATCCCATATCTTAAGATCTGTGTCTGAAGAACCAGATGCAAAAAACTCGCCAAATGGATGGAATTCAACACCAGTGCAACTTGACCTATGCCCAGTGAGAGATCGCACAACTACATCACAATTCGAAAACATGGGTCAGACATTCAATTTACCTCGTTCTTTATATTTACAATAAGTTTGAAGACAAACTTATGGTTAAATTGGATATTTTTGGTTATTTCTTGAACCACGAAGCAAGGTATGATGAGATAAATTGGGAAAACAAAGAATAGATATTGCATTGAGGACACTACAGTAACATTTACATCTGCTATCTAAATTAGATAAGCTGACCAATAAAGAAACAAGATGTAAGCGTTTAACCCACTGTTGTGGACTTATGTAAGCGTCAACCACACCTTTAGCTTCTTCTAAGTCCCAAAGCTTGATGGATCCATTCAATGAGCCAGCAAGCACAAGCGCCTCTGCTGAATCAAACTGCACAGCCTCCACGGAGCTTGTGTGGCCTGACAAGCTCTATGCACACAATAAGGCGCATTCAGAAACACAACATGATTCGAATTTGAAATAGACAATAGAACAGTATTACTGAAACAGGGAGCATACCAGAAGCGGAGTCTGCTTGCCAATTGCCCATAGATTTACCTTGCGATCACAGCCGCCTGTGATGAACACACGGCTAGACTTCTTGCCTATGGCTAGCGACCTCACTTCAGCATCATGCGCCACAAACTCCTCTATTTTGGGATGCTGAGTCAAGGAAGTATCGAATTTGAGTAATACGTGCTCCCAAATTTGTAAAACAGTAACGGGACTGAGAGAACCATGGTTTTGCATCAGGCTAAGGTGATTGAAGAATTGGATAAAAGAGCGCTGAGAATGGCTCAGCATAAAACATTGTTTAGTTATAGTAAAAGGGATTTAGGGAATTTGGCACCGCTAACCTAAATTTGGGACAAAAGGGTAATGCTACCCGAATCAACTGCAATAAATTAAGGCTTATCTTGGTTACTTCAAGACGGTTGCCATCTTTGTGGAGACTGCGAAGAAGGTACCAACAGAGAGGGAAATTTTAACAAACCACTCCATTCGGCCCAAAAATTAGCCCAGGTGAATAAAACAGCCGAATTTGGGGGGAAAGCACTGCTCCCGCTGTACTGCTTGAGCAAATGCCTGCCAGGATCACTGGAAAGACCGGCCGGCCCTTCCTCTTGCGAGCCGAAGCGGAACAAGAAACAGAAATGCAACTGGAAGCCGAAGCAAAAGGATACGGAGCTTGTAGCCGCGCTTCTCGAGGTCCATCCCCTGCGGCTCCGCTTCCCCAGCCCCCTACCAGTCCAAGATGCCTGGCAGGCTCGCGCGACGTAGCACTGGTGGCCGTCGGCGGGAGACGAGCCGGAGTCGGATTGGTGAGATCCGAGTGGCCTGCGGCTGAGCGGGAGAGTTGGCGAGGCGCGGCTTCGCCTCTTTATCCCTCTCGCGGCGGTGAAAACGAAAGGTGTGGTCCGTGTGGAGGCGGAGCGGCGTGGGTGGGTGGGGACGGGGACCGGAGTTCTTGTCGTCTCCCTCTCTCCTACGCGTCGCTCCGCGTACGCGACCCCGCGGTTAGAAATGATCGGAGTCCCAATAGCAAGTTAGACGTGACAGGTTATGTTGATGGTGTCGTTTTTCAATCCCCAAGCAAAGAAGAGAGACATATTAAATATAGTAGAACTAATTTTTATTTCATTATTTTTTAAGTACACAAATAATTTTAATATATAGAAGGTAATAGGTAAATCTATGATCTTTGGTATGAGCTTATTATCTCTTCACATTTCACTAAGTAATTTTTAACACTTTTTTGGACGAATACCACAATCAACTCATGCCTCGTTAAAATTTAAAAAATAGTGTGAAAAAAATGTGGAGAAAGAGTACATGATTGCCGTTTGATGTATTGCACTTGTTGGCATATTAAAAATCTTATGTGAGAAACTTTAGAAAAACTCAATAGAAAAAAAAATACAACAACATTTTCTGGATAGGTTATAATCTGCAAGATTATAATATTTATGATCTTCAGAATCAATCAATATATATTGTTATTTAGGAGCGTTCTCCTCTTGAACCCAGCACTTCTCTCAAATGTCTCGTACCAATTCCTCGATCATATTTACAAAATGTGGTTGCAGCAAGAGATTTAATGAATAAATCTGTTAGATTTTTACATGATTTTGTTTGTAAAATATTTACCTCACTTTGCTTTTGAAGTTCGTGAGAGTAGAAAAACTTGGAGGCGATATGTTTAGTCATATTAGTTTTGACATAGCCTATTTACATTTGTGCAACACATGCTGCATTATTTTCATAGATAATGGTGAGGTTTTTAATGGTTTCAAGACCATATGACTTCTGGATATGGTTTATCATCCGTCGTAGCCATGCACATTTACGTGCGGCTTCATATAATGCAATTATCTCGGAATGATTTGTAGATATTGTTACTAAAGTCTGTTTACACGATCGCCATGATATGACTGTACCACCACAAAAAAAAAATCAGTCTGAGATCTTGCTTTATGCGGATCTGACAGATATTCAGCATCTGTATATTCTACCATGGTTTGACTTTGAATTTTTGAAAAAAATAATACAAGATCTTGAGTACCTTTAAAGTATCTCAATATTGTCTTAACGTCTACCTAATGTCTTCTGATTGGGCTGCACTGTACCTAGCAAGTAAATTCACTGCAAATGCAATGTCTGGTCTAGTACAATTCGCTAAAAACATTAGCGCTCTAATGACACTAAGATAAAAAATTTCTGGTCCTAAGATTTCTTCGTTTTCATCTTTAGGTCTAAATGGATCTTTATCCTTATCAAGAGACCTTACGACCACGGGAGTTTTCAATGAGCTTTTATCATATTAAATCTCTCAAGGACCTTCTTCGTGTAAGTCGACTGGTGTACAAGAATTCCTTTAAAGAGATGCTCGATCTGCAGGCGTAAGCAAAATCGTGTTTTACTTTAATCTTTCATTTCAAACTCCGTCTTAAGGTAGGTACTTGCCTCCTTAATGTCTTCATCATAGCCTATAATATTTAGGTCATCAACATAGACCAAAATAATACAAAATCCATTTTAGAATTTTCTTATAAACACACAAGAACAATCCTCATTATTTACATAACCCTTCTTCAAGAGGAATTTACTTAACCGGTTGTACCATATCCGGTCAGATTGTTTTAACCCATATAATGACCTCTGCAATTTAACACTGTACATGTTGCGATTTGCTTTATTTGGATTCAGAATTTTAAATCCATCAGAGACTTTCATATATATGTCCGAATCCAATGACCCATATAAGTACGCGGTCACAATATCCATTAACTGCATCTTAAAATTTAATCCTGCAACCATAGATATTAAGTATCAAAACGTTATTCCACTCAATACAGAAGAATATGTTTCATAATAGTCGATGCCAGGTTTTTGCGTGAACCTTTGTACTACAAGCCTCGCTTTATATTTCACCACCACATTATTTTCATCCCTCTTTCGAACAAAAACCCATTTGTATCCTACATGGAATACTTTGGGGGCGTAAGAGCTATGGGTCCGAACACTTGTCTCTTATTAAGGAGCGCAATTCCGTCTCTATTACCTCTTTCCATTTGACCCAATCTGGGCTCTTTCGACATTCAGCTATGGATTTTGGTTCAGGATCCTCATCAATCGCATCAGCGATTTTAGAGACGAAACATATGTCGACAAGTATAGTCTTTCTATTAAGTAATTCTCTTGTTTCAGTATAATTTGTGACAATTTTATTTAACTTATCCAGCTCTTCTTGATTTCCTAAAATACTGAGTCTAGATGTTCTGATGCCCCGATGCTCTGAATTGTGCACACTTGTCCACTAGGGCCTTCACCTTCAGGATGTGTCAATTCTGAGACTACCGAATGGGAGTGAAATGCATGTTTTTTGGTATTTTGCTTTTGCGGACATCTTTGCTTAGCATGTACCAAATCCTCCGGATATCTCCCCTTTTTCCTAGGATTGGAGATTTGAGAGTTCACACCGTCCAGGGGTATCTCTACTCTCTCCGGTGCATTAGCCGCAGGGATATGCGATTTTGACACTCCTCTTATATCAGTAAAAGCATCAGATAAATTATTTGCTAAATATTGCAGGTTTATTATTCTTCGAACTTCAAGTTCAACATCTTTTGTACGTGGATCAAGTGAATGGATGCCACTTGCACACCATTATATTTCACGGTATTCTTTTGAATTTAGGTACAATTCTCCTCCTAATGCTGAAAAATGGTATTCATCAAAGACACTATCAGCGTATCGAGCCGTAAACAAATCTCTAGTTTTAGGCTCTAAATATTTGATTATGGATAGAGTTTCATAACCAACATAAATCCTCAACTTTCGGTGAGGTCCCATAACTGTACGCTGGGTGGTGATATCGTCACGTAAACAGCACAACCGAATTTTCGCAGATGGAAAATCACAGGTTCTTATCCACGCGTTAGCTTGAAAGGGGAAGCAGAGTGATATGAAGTTGGTCTATGCTGGATTAATGTGGCAGCGTGTAGTACTGCATGTCCCCAACAACTGGTGGGTAGTTTGCAATCTTGTAAAAGTGATCTGGCAATTAATTTTATTCTTTTGATAAGAAACATAGCTAGCCCATCTTGAGTAGAACATGAGGTACAGAATGCTCAACCTTTATTCCCAGGGCAAGACAATAGTCATTAAATGCTTTTGAGGTAAACTCTCCGGCATAATCTATTCGAATTGACTTAATGCGGCTTTCTGGAAAACTAGTCCTCAAATGAATAATCTGGGAAATAAATTTAGAGAATGCATAGTTCCGCATAGACATCAGGCATACTTGGCTCCACATTGTAGAGGCATCTACAAGTACCATGAAATATTTGAATGGTCCAGACAAAAAGATTTATCAGACCACATATATCACCTTAGATTCTCTTTGGGAAACCCAAGAGTTTAGCCTTCAACTTCAGGTAAGATGGCTTGATAATGAGCTTTCCTTGTGCACACGATGTGCAGAAAAAAATCCTTTGCTGAGGAATGTGTATATTTTTAATGCATGACGCAGACCCTTTTATAATTTTTGCATCATTATTAATCTAGGATGACCTAGCCTTTCATGCCATATTTTAAAGGATTCTGGGTTTCTAAAAATTGTATGCATCGCAACATATTCTTGAGGGGCTCTAATTGTTGTATAGTATATTCCAGAGGCGGTGCTAAGTGGTTTTTCAACTACTTTTATTTTATTATTATCTGACTGTGTGATGTACAAGAATTCAGATATGCCTTCACATGCAGTTGTAATATGATAGCCACTGCGTCGGATATCTTTAAAGGTAATGAGAGTACGTTCAGCTCTCGTATATAGAAAAGCTTCTTCAATGAAGATTCTAGTATTATTTGGAAGGACTACAACATCTCTCTAAGTATTGTATTCGTGGCACAACTATCAACCAAGCAAGGTTATTCTTCAGCCTCCATTGGAATATAATACTTATTTTATAAAAATATAATATTTTTTCAGTATCAAGCATATTGATACAAATATTTAAATTATGAATTAGATAAAAAAATATAATAACCATAAAGATAACTTTATTAATGTAAAGATCCAGTAGATCTATCAAAGAGTGTGTGATTCACAAGAGCATTACATCATGACTAAGTGTTCTTCTGCAAGAAGTAACACAAATTTATTATGAACTAAAGGAAAATGACTCATAAACGGACCGGACTACTCCATGCCCTCAGCCTCCTCATCCAGAAGGTCATCCTCATCAAGGTCAAAATCACCATCATCCTCTTCGGCAGTAGTACCGGTGTGAGCAATTGGGTCAACATCCATCCCATCAAGTGTTGGATTGTCAGTGGGCAAGATAGGCACATGGAGTTGTTCTCCAGTTTCAGTAGCCACAGGCACTTGTACAAAGTGTGCCTCTGGATTCTGACGCTTCTTCCACTCTTGATACATCTGGATCAAATGTGGCTCAGTGTTGCAAGTGCGAGGCCAATACTTTTGGGATCCACAACGAAAATAACCCTGGTTGAGGTGTTTAGCTCCACTAGCGTTACCTTTAGGACCTTTCTTTGCCTTACCATTACCACTACCACTAGGCTTCGGGCCTTTGTTTGTCGGCTTCTTGAAATACTCACCCTTATTATTTCCTTGCTTACCACCACGTTGTTGGCCCTTGTTTCTGAAAAGAGCTTTTCCCTTACCATTACGAAAAGTAGCATGTGCTTCAGGCACTGCGTGTGACCCAGCAGGATGCATATGAAAATTCTTCATCAAAAGATCATTTTGGATTTCGGCAGCAAGTAGAACTTGGATAAGTTCAGAGTATCTCTTGTACTTGTTGTTTCGATACTTCTGCTAGAGTACTATGTTGAAAGGATGAAAGGTTTCAAGAGTCTTGTCTATCATTTCCGATTCTGTGACTTTCTGCCCACAGAAACAAAGTTGGCCGACAATCCGATGAAGTGCAGTGTTATACGCTCCCACTATCTTGAAATCAAAAAAACGTAGTTGACCCATGAAAGACTTTTGCTTGCCAAAGCGCTCCTAGAGTGCAGACCATAGCTCAAGAGAGTCTCGCACCTGCAGGTACTCCATCTTCAAGTCAGGATAGATGTGACGCCTCATGAAAATTGATGTTCGCGTCACTTCATGTGGCAAAATCAGCATCACCAGCAGTGCGTGGAGTAATTGTGTGCGAAAGTTGCATCGCTGCTAGGTGGAACTCACAGTCCACCACCCACGTCTGGTAGTTGTTGCCATCTAATGCAAGTTGCTTGAAGTGCAGAGGGGTGATGTTGGCCATGTCCTATAAATTCATGCGAATATACTTCAGGTAAATAAGCATAAATTGTAAATTAAAATTATGGTCATGTATAATATTAAACAATTAAGTGTGTAAAATGAGCATGTATTAAAAAAATAGTAGTGTATGAAAGCTAATAAGGTACTTCGGGACCGTTATATACTATTGATCTGTCGTAAAACAAATTGTTGTGATACATACACAAATAGATCATATAAAAGAATATATGAAATTTTCATAATTTAATATAGAATAGACCACACGTACTGCTCATAAAATAAATAAATTTTATGTGGAGCAATTTTTTTATGCGGTACTGTAAGTTCATGCGATGCTATGCACATGCAATAATCTAGCTAGTAATCCTTGGTGGAAAAATGCGTATGGTGGAGAAGACAAATTGTACAGATTCTGGCGCCCATGATGCATGCAGCATTTATCAAAAAAAAAAAATGCATGAGTTACAGATTAAGTGGTGATTAGAATGCGCACAAATGCACGGTGAAAACGGCCATGGAGCATGCAGGATTTAAAACAGTAGAGCTTCACCGATGCATGCATGACCTTTAGTCTTTTCGCCTTACATGCAGGTTTTACATGTGGCTCTACCGCCGAAGATTATTAACATAGTACATGAGAACTCCATTAGCATGCGCAGCTTCGGCCACGGCTTCAGGCGTGAATAACGGCATGAGTGAGCATCAACACATTTTCAAAATGTCTAGGCCGATTGTTCTTCTAAACATGATTAATATTGCACATTGTATTATCATTATATTCATTTTTGTTGGCGTACATGCAGGGGCCCATGGCATGCACACTGGGTTGACCAATATTGGTTGCTTCGTGCATCAGTTCGAGATAAAATTTGGACTAATCAGTTTTCATGCGCATGACTGATGGCACTTAATTAGCAAAATAATAAACATAGGCGCACGCATGCTGTGTATTAAAGAAAACAAACTTGCATGGCAATTATCCTCCAGCAAAGACATGCGATCATCAGAGAAGAGATAAAACAAAGTTATCTACGTTGATAGAATCATTGAACATTGCCCTCCATTTATATTAAAAAAATTATGGCTGTTGCATGACTACAGCATGATTATATTAAAAAAAATAATCTAGCACAAACAAGACACAGATGTACACGGTAACCCAGCCGTCCCAAACATGCATGCGATAGAACAAAGAACGAGATAATAGCCTCGAACATAATAGCCGGAGTAGGAGATCAAACTACATATCGTGATTTGATAACGTGTTAGAAATGATCGTAGTTCTGAATTCCGCTCCGGTTCTCGTCCCTCCCAATAGCAAGTTAGACGTGAGAGGTTGACGAAGATCGTCACGTTCTCCAATCACAAAAAAAAAACATAGGAGAGAAATATTAGATATGATGGAACCAATTCTTATATTATCATCTTTGTTGTTAGAGCCTCAATTATCGCCAACTACCTGCATGCACCGATGTCCGTCTCCCACGTTCAGGTCACGACGCTAGACGCGTCTCCGCAGAACCAGATCACGGCGCCACTCACGCCCGCTCACGTCTCCGCAATACCTGATCTTATCATCTTTGCATGCACGTTAGGAACTCTAGCATTCTGTTAGCACGAATGCTCATGTATGTTGTACACTCGCCTATATGTAGGCACTCATATGATCAATACAAGCTGTCCCGTGTGATTATCTCATTCCTATTCTCTTACATGGTATCCGAGGATTCATCTTGAGACCTGTCCCTTCTTTCGTCATGAGTGACTCCACCAGCGTCGTCGCCGCCGCCGCTGCGGCAGCTCTTGGCAGTACGACACCGGCGATCTATACATCCTTGTCGCCCTCGATCTCTGTCACTTCCTCAGGCCCCTCGTCCTCCAATGACATTCCTCTCTCTCAGGCCATTCAGAGCGTGAATATCAAATCGATGGTTCCTTAGACACTCGACATGAAGGCCTTAAACTACAAAAAATGGCGCACTCTCTTCCTCATGGTTCTCGTACGATTCAATCTCTGAGATCATGTCACATCGCCTATTGAGCACCCCGATGATCTTGATTGGATTCAACAAAATCTCACCGTCATCACTTGGATATATAATACTGTATCTGATCATCTTCTTGATCTGCTGCTCAAACTCAAAGAACCCACTGCCTACCTTGTCTGGTGCGAAGTGGACAAACACTTTACCGGAAACAAAGCCAGTCGTGCGGTCACTCTGGGAGCAGAATTTCATTGGTTTTGTTCAAGGTGATTTGTTGGCCAATGATTACTGCCATCGTCTCCAGCAATTGGCCAATGCTCTTGATGACTGCGACCAGCCGGTCACAGATCGTGCCCCCATTCATCAAATGATTCAGGGCCTCAGTCTGAAGTTTGCGGTGCTTCGCACATTGCTGCCTCTCCTCCCTAAGTTTCTGTCTTTTATCGAGGCTCGTGATCTTCTCATTCGTGATGAGGCGTCACGGCGCCGCTCACGTCTCCGCAATACCTGATCTTATCATCTTTGCATGCACGTTAAGAACTCTAGCATTCTGTTAGCACGAACGCTCATGTACGTTGTACACTCGCTTTTATGTAGGCATTTATATGATCAATACAAGCTGCCCCGTGTAACTATCTCATTCCTATTCTCTTATACACAAATGATTCTAATATATATAAGCCCATTATCTTTTCACATTCCACTAAAGAATTCTTAACACCCCCTTCCCTTTCCGTTTGTGCAAGTGGAATAAAGCGTGGTTCTCTTTATCCTGGCTGTTCCGTTCGTTTGAGGTGGAAAGGAAAGCTCACACGAACCAGGCGTACGATTCAACTGTGGACCTATCTATCGTTGGTACGAAAAAGGACCATAAATTGGACAGCTGAGAAACATCTCACTCTGGGGAGCACCCTGTGATCAATGGGCGGAGAGAATTGGTGCGCCGGTTATTTGACAAGCATAGCTGATCTAATTGCACTTGACAGCTAAACACTTCCGTTAGTGAAAGAGGACTTAGAGGAGACACGGTCAATACAGATAGACACCCCGTCATCATCATTAATCCCTACATAAATAGTGATACGAATTACCCGATCCACTGGATGAGCTGGGAGTGGACGTGCCGCCCAGTACACCCGCCACAACCGCGCTCCAGCTCGGCCTACTAACCGTGCCCATGGACTAGGCCTTTGTCTCGTCTGTTCTACGGGAACCAGGAGTCCGGTGAGACGTCGCTCGGGGGCACGGAGCAGGCGGTGAAAAAGGCCATCACATTTCCCGTTCTTCCCCTCGCCCTCGGACGGCAGACGACTCGAAGCAACCCCGAGCCACGAAACACACGCCACGCCCGCGGCAGAAGCAAACCCCGCCGCGGTCGCCGGTCGCCAGCGGGACACGAGGTCGCGGAGGGAAACGTGCGACGTCGCGAGCAAGTTAACGCGGCCCGCGGAGAACGGAGATACGCACCCGCACATGGCTGGTCGATGTGTGGCGCTCGTGGGCGGCGGGCGGCGCTGGGCCCCCAGTGCGGGTGCGGTGGATTCCCCACCTCGGAGCGAGCATGTGGCGCCGGTGCCGATCTCGGGGCCGGCCGACAAAAGGGTGGTGGCCACACGGGGTCGACACCGATCACAATCATTGTGATTAGGGTCGTAGACCATTCTTAAGGACAGGCGATTAACAACTGCCGGATTAAGAATTCCTCGGCTTGGGGTGACTGCTGTCTGCAGGGCCTCATTTTTCTTTGAACACTGGCCTCGTTCCTCTTTTTTTATGGTAGCTCGATCCCGTCATGCAAGGGCCAAGAATATTCATGGACCGGACCTGACCTGACCTGGAGACCATGCCAGCTTTGGGCCCAAAAATAGCTGACGTCCATATATTTTCGTTGCCTTACTGGGCTGAGTGCCTGCCCAACAAGCGCAACGCGGCCCTGTATCTATCCTTGGAAAGGAGCGAGTTCACATCCTCTCCCGTAAAGAGAATGTAGGGAGGCAGTGTAGTTCGGAATTTGGACAGAGTTTTAGTTGTTAGATCTAAAATGAACGCATCAGATTTGATGCTACAAGATTCGATGAACAGTAAAATGCTTTATAGTTTAATGACCGGTATTACATAAATCGATACAGTGTAACTGTGGAGAACTGTCCACCCACTTTATTTTACTGTAGCTCTTGCTACAGTGCTATGTGTTTTACCCACTGCAGCAGATAATTTGGATCCCCTTGGGAGCGGGCCACAATGCTGCTACGCTACCACTTACCAGAGTCGCCGTGCTGCAGAGCGGCTGCAGCCTGCAAGCCTCAGACTGCGCCTTAGAGCCGTGCCGCAAGCCTGCCACGCAGGAATCGAAACACCGTCCACTGTGACGGTGCAATGGGACAAGCCTGCGACGCAGGAGTTGTGCATCGTGGTCCAATGGGACAAGACAACGACGGACCAGCCGCATCCAAAGCCTACGGAAGGGGCACCCCACATGTGAGCCGCTTGGGCTGAGGCATAGCCACGCTAGTGGCATCTTATGAAGAGCGGGTGTTTAATACACTTTATTTTTAGCTTATTTGTGAAAATAAGTAAAAATTGTGTTAAAATATAGTTATTTTATATTTTATTAATTTAGCTACTTTGCAAAATAAACTTAATTAGTAGCTTATTTTTTTTAACTTTTTTCATCAGTTTAAAAATTAAGCTTCTTTTGTCAGCTATACCAAACAACGCTGCTATTTCTGATCGTCACTGTTACATCTTTGACGGCACCGTCACTTCAGCCCTCTTTGGAGAAAATATTTTTTTCTAATTTTTGTAGTTTTTTAAATTGAATTAATTTATAAAATTTCTTCAAAAATGGAGGTCTCATCCTTGCATGCTTGTACGGAAGCGTCACGACACATCCGATCCATCCGGAGCAGAACGAGGAAGATGGGACGACGATACACGGGCGTGCACGCTGCACCGGTACCGCGCTGTTGACATTCATCAGGTTTTCAAACCTGGGCCGGTACTTTGTCGACCGTTATAGCTTTCTTAGGCTCCGCCATTTCAAAGAGCAATGCCGGCCTAAAGGGAGAGAGAGTTTGGTGCATTCCTTTTTTTTTCGCGAATAGTTTGGTGCATTCTTGCAGGAGAAATAGGCTTCACTTTGCGTAGAGTAGAATTCAGCGGCTGTTGTAAAAAGGAGGTAGCGTCACCGAAGGGCGTGGTATAGTAAAACAAAACCTACTCTGAGAGCAGGCACGTACTGTACCCGGTTGCTACTGTGTCACGGCAAGTTGGCCGCTTCCCCGGCGTCCCCGCTCTGAACCTGCTGGAGTACTCTACACTTGAGTCCACACCAGTCCCCCACGCCACGCTCCCATCCCCATCACCTCCTCCGCGCAAAACGAAGCCCCAGACCGTCCTCGCGACCCAGCTACCAACGCCACCTCGGTCGCCGCCCGGAGATGGCCTGCCAGTGCTAGCAAGCGCGTCCGTCTGCGCGCGGGAGTTGGGGAAATCGAAATGGGCTGCTGCTTCAGCAAGAAGCGCAGGATCCGTGCGGCCGGAGCCGTCGCGTCCGCCCACCGTTGCGAGCCGGAGGACCGCAGCCCGCCGTCGCCGGAGGAGACGGTCAAGGAGGTGCTCTCGGAGACGCCGAGCGCCAAGCCGGTGTC